>JAZHPH010000294.1:0-70051 GCA_037356405.1 Nasonia oneida | reverse complement strand
TAGTTATAGCAGCCTACACGACAACTCTGGCCCGCTTGAAACTATTTTCGTATTTGGAGAAGCTCGGCAAGCGAACGCTGTACTGCGACACTGATTCGTGCATATTTGTGTGCAACAAAAACGCACAAGAATACAGGCCCCCGTTATGCTCGTTGCTCGGCGATATGACCAACGAGCTCGACCAAGGGACTTATATTAAGAGCTTCCTCTCGGGTGGTCCGAAATTTTACGGCTACAGAACCGTGAATTCGAGAACTGGCGAGGTATCCGAAAAATGTAAAGTCAAGGGTATCTCGCTAAATTTCTCGAATTCTTTGAGAATAAATTATCCTAGCATTAAGAGTATGATTGAAAATTATTTTAAGCCTGATGAAGAGAATGAATGCATTAATCTTAAGTTTAATTCTATTAAAAGATTGCCAGATCACACTGTCGTAACGCGGGAAGAAGTCAAATCGTGTAGCATAGTTCTAAAAAAGCGTAGGTATGTTACTCCCGGGTTATCGCTCCCGTACGGTTACAAAAGTTAAGTATAGTATGTAAGTTGTTTGTGAATAAATAAAAGTAAATNCCGTTGGGCTCGTTGCTCGGCGATATGACCAACGAGCTCGACGAAGGGACTTATATTATGAGCTTCCTCTCGGGTGGTCCGAAATTTTACGGCTACAGAACCGTGAATTCGAGAACTGGCGAGGTATCCGAAAAATGTAAAGTCAAGGGTATCTCGCTAAATTTCTCGAATTCTTTGAGAATAAATTATCCTAGCATTAAGAGTATGATTGAAAATTATTTTAAGCCTGATGAAGAGGATGAATGCATTAATCTTAAGTTTAATTCTATTAAAAGATTGCCAGATCACACTGTCGTCACGCGAGAAGAGGTCAAATCGTGTAGCATAGTTCTAAAAAAGCGTAGGTATATTACTCCCGGGTTATCGCTCCCGTACGGTTACA
Source organism: Nasonia oneida (assembly GCA_037356405.1). Taxonomy (NCBI): domain Eukaryota; kingdom Metazoa; phylum Arthropoda; class Insecta; order Hymenoptera; family Pteromalidae; genus Nasonia; species Nasonia oneida. The sequence continues at coordinate 69,098 of JAZHPH010000294.1, read as the reverse complement.
AAAGTTAAGTATAGTATGTAAGTTGTTTGTGAATAAATAAAAGTAAATTTAAGAATCTCGTTTTTGTATTAGTTTTTAAGTAATATAAATTGTTCTGCGTTATGTTTAATATATTTATAATAAAAAAAAGTATTTTAAACTTTTTCTTGTAATTATAACATCCTTCTCTCTCTCCTTTACCCACTCATCATTGCACGCTTATAGGCGAGCCGTACATGCACGCGTATAGACGGCTCGTCCGCGGATGATACTCGTGGCCGCTAATATACGCTTATAAGCGGCCCGCGTGAGTATACGCGTATACGCGGCCCGCGTGTAGAGGAGGAATAATATTAATAAAAAGCGCTTTTCGGGAAGAGAGCGCTTTAGTCGAAAAGATGGATACGCGTTGGAAGCATCCTTTTACGGCATGCATCGCAGGACCGACAGGAGCTGGAAAAAGTTGGTTTCTGAAAAAATTTCTCGAGCATCTGCCGGAGATGTGCGATGCTCGCTTCGACAGGGTTCTGCTCTACTATACCGAGTGGCAAGAGACGTACCGCAGTGAATTCAAAGTTGGCGGGAGTGCTGCTGTACCTATCGAGTTTCGAGAGGGACTTCCACAGCGAAGCGATTACTCCGTGGATACGGGAAAGAAAAAATTACTGATTCTCGACGACTTGATGCGAGAATCATCGAACGATATAGTTCTGGATTTGTTCTCGCGTTCGTCTCATCATTTGAATTTGTCGGTCTTTCTGGTGACGCAGAATATTTTTCACCAGGGAAAGTCTCAGCGCGACATAAGTTTAAATTCAAAGTATCTCGTTATATTTAAAAATCCTCGCGACAGAGCTCAGATTCGGCATCTCGCGCGACAATTTTATCCGGAAGATCCGAGGTTTCTGCAGGAGGCTTACATAGACGCTACGCGCGGACCTCACTCGTATCATTTTCTCGATCTAACTCAAGCGGCCGTGGACGAGTATAGGGTTTGCACGTGTATATTCCCAAGCGACGATATTCAGTACGCCTACGTGCCGAAATTCGGTAAAAAGTGAAAATACAAAATAGGTGTGCAGAGCTCTCGGCATAGACAGTAGGCGAGAAGCTATGGCGCCAACAACATCGAAGAAGAAACAGGCTGGCTGTTGTATACCCGTCGTGGCTACGCTCGACACCAAGCATTTCAACAGAAAACGAGTAGCTGTACTGAACGCTCTTTGTCACACGGACGGCCAACAACGTACTGCTCTTTTACGCACAGCCGACAAGAGACTCGTGCGTTGCATATGCGAGTGCGCTTTGAATATCTTGCAAGGTGTGATCAAAATCAAAGACTCGCATAAACGACGACTCAAAAAGCACAAAAACGTGCTGAGAAAATTGACTATTTGCAATAATAAGAAATCTGTCAGCGATTGGCAGAAGAAGAAACGAGTTCTCGTACAGCACGGTGGTGCTATTTTGCCGCTTCTACTCGCACCTATTATCGGGGCTCTTGCCTCGAAGTTATTAAATTCAAACTCAGCAGCAGCAGCAGCAGCAGCGGAAGACTAAGATGGATCGTGCGAGAAAAATGATTATCGTGCCCGAAGATATGTTTTCGCGCATGCAAAACGTTCAGCCAGCAGCAGCAGCAGCAGCAGCACCACCGCCAGTAGTAAACGAGTCGTGTGAGAACTCTGTTCAAACGTGCGGCAACAATCTCTCGAGACTCGATTCCGAGATAAACACGATTCTACATTCGAATAAATTTACAGATGAGCGTGAAAAATGTCAAAATTATTTACAAGTACTGCGCCGATATCTGTTTTTCAAAGATTCCGAACATCACGCTGAACACGATTACGAGCGCGACGTCGACGAAATAGAGGCGACATCGGCACCAATGACTGAAGAAATTATACTCGACAGCGTGCCCAAGAGTTACGCTCAAAAAACGCGGCTTCTGCTGAAACACTTGAAAACCGTTGCCGGCGATCGTCTCAAGTGGGATAGCACTGGCAGAGTCAGTATAGACGGCCGGCCCATACAAGATTCCAACATTATAGAACTGATTAGCGACGTTGTCGTACGCAGGAAAAAAACACTGGATCAGTCGGAAGTGCCCATCGGTCGTTTACCTTTCGCCAAATTCATCAAGACAGTCGACACACCGATAAAGCTGATTGGAAACCCGGAAATAGTGAAAATTGGTAAAAATTTGACAGAGCCGAATAATACAGCGAAACGACGACTGCCTAGTAAGAGAGCATCGACGCGTTGATGGAAATACACAACGCTAGTAGCAGCAGCAGCGAATCACCGGCATCGCCTGCTTTGACGAGAAATCGAGCAAAGAACAAGTGGCTACGTCTCGCAAACTTTTAAGCATGGCGTCGTCGTCGTCGTCGTCGTCGTCGTCGTACGAGCAGCAATACTACGATTGTCTCGCACGAGGCTGGTTACGCGGGTGCGCGCAATCTCGTGCGTGTAAATCGAAAAGGCAAATTATTTAGCGCGGCTGACACGCGGGAGAAAGAACGTATATACGAGTGGCTTAGTAATCAAGACGCATATACTCTTCACAGACCCGTTAAGCGTAAATTTCCGCGATTAAGTTACAACGTGAGCAACATTGACGACGTATGGCAGTGCGATTTGCTTCAATTAACCACGACCAAAGAGCATAACGACAGATACTGTTACCTACTCGTAGTGGTGGATGTATTGAGTAAACACGCGTGGCTGGAGCCTCTACGCGATAAAACTACAGCCAACGTCACCGCAGCCTTCGGACGAATACTCGAGCGCAGCAACGATCGCGTCCCGATACTCTTACAATCCGACAAGGGTAAGGAGTTTGTAGGCTCGACGTTTCAGGAATTTTTGAAAAAACGCGACATCAAATTCCGTACTGCTCGAAACCCCGATATCAAAGCGGCTGTGGTGGAAAGACTAAACCGTACTATGCGCGAACGAATGTGGCGATACTTTTCTCACAATAACACGCAACGTTACATCGACGTGGTGCAGAAAATCATCGAGGCTTACAATCATACGCAACATAACGGTACAAAGATGCGCCCCTGTGACGTGAGCATCTACAATGCTGCGAAAGCGCGCGAAAATTTAGCAAAAAGAGCTCTGCAATCGACTTACAAGAATCGCGAAAAGATGGCGTCAGGTGTAATGAATAAATACAAGCCCGGATCTTACGTACGCATTAGTCGCACGAAAAATACTTTCGAGAAGGGATATGAAAAAAACTTTAGCGAGGAAGTTTTCAAGATTAAGCGCATATCCAACAGACAGCAGTTACCAACGTTTATCCTGGAAGATTTGAACGGCGAGGAGATTGACGGCTTTTGCTATCTCGAGGAGCTCGCTCACGTTGGCACGAAACGCATGTCGGACGCTGCTGCGCAATTCATAATAGAACGCGTAATTCGTACAAAGGGTCGTGGCTCGAAGAAGCAGCTACTCGTCAAGTGGGCTGGCTATCCGGACAAATTCAACTCGTGGATCAAAGCCTCTGAAGTACAAACAATTTAAAAATGGACCAGAACGATTTTTACTTAGTTATGCCTAGCAACAGCAGTATTACGCACTACAGCGAAAATGCCACCAGCTGCTTTACAACGCAGCTCTCGCGCGAGCTCAGACTCAGCGGGAATTGGTCCGTTGCGCTCGTCGAAATTCACGTGTCGAGCACTGTCATGCACATTCAAGAATCGAATGCCTTTTACACGTTTAAACAGTCGGAAAAGGCAAAGCAGGAAACGCATTTTTTTCCGCACGGTATTTACGACAAGATCGAGCAACTAGCCAACGAAATAAATAAATCAGCTGCCTTTCACGATCATCTGCGTCTCGAAGTTACACCCTTTCAAAAGGGCTACTACATGCTACAGCGCAAGTGTGCCTGCGATGATCAGCATCAGACAACGTTTAACGACAAAATTTGCCCCATTTTCGGTTTCGAAGATTCCGAGACTAGGCGAAAAAATGGCACCTTTGTCACATCGTCAATGGGTAGTGTAGTCGCACTAGGAAACAGACCAGCATCGCTTTGTCAGCTCTACGTGTACACGGATGTATGCGAGCCACACACTGTAGGCGACACTCAAGCTGCTCTACTGCGTATAGTTTCCGTGGATAGTGCAAAGTACAAATTCGGCAGTAATATCGTGAGACATTTTGCACCTGCTCATTATATTCCGCTTTTACATCACAGTTTTCGCTCGATTGTCATAGATATAAGGGATCAGCACGGAGTGCGAATACCATTCGAATATGGAACGCTGACGGTTACGCTTCACTTTAAACGTAATCGCTAGAGAGAGAGAGAGACAGCAATGCTATGTCACGATGAGTCACTACATACGCTACTACGACGAGCAAGTAGGCGGTGGAGGAGTGAGACACGTCTATTCCGGTTCAACGTATCAGCGCGGACGAGGTGTAGGTGCGTGGCTCGGAGGTTTATTTCCCAAAATTCTTCCGTACATCGCTTCCGGTGCCAGAGCTGTGGGCAAAGAGGCTGTGCGCACAGGCATCAACGTATTGGACGACGTTGCAAACAACGGCTCGAATTTCAAGGAGGCGTTCAAATATCGTACTAAAGAGTCTGGACAAAAATTGAAGAGAAAAGCCGGTGAAAAGATAGCAGAAATGATGAAAGGCTCTGGTTATAAATCACGCACAATGCGTCGAAGGCGTCAGTTGAGAAAGACGCGTACATCGAATACAATCGGCTCTAGCAAAAAACGCAAACAACATACGGTAGGACGGAAGAAGAGAGTCACGAGAAAAACGAAGAAGAGGCCTAAAAAGAGAAGTACACAGCAGCAGCAGCAGAGTTTGAGAAGTGTTACGGATATTTTTGGTTCTAGGCGTATTTAGTTTGGGGTAAAAATGGCAGCTTTCTGCATTATAAGCCTGTGTCGTCTCTTAGCGACGATGTCGACGCACCATTGGAATTTGTCGTGCCGGCAGGTAGCGAGCATTACTTTGGTCTGGCTCACGCTATGCTTCATGTTCAAGCTAAAATCGTACCCGCTGACGAGGTTACCGCAACGACCGAAGACCTTAAAGTCGGACCGATCAACAATTTCATGCATTCAATGTTCAATCAGATTGACGTTTTTTTCAATCAGAAAATTGTTTCGCCGCCTAATAACGCCTATCCTTACAGAGCGTACATCGAGACGCTTCTCAACTACGCTCCGTCTGCTAAAGAGTCACATCTTACAGCGAGTCTGTGGTACGACGACACGAGCGGTGGTTTCGATTCGCCAGCTAATGCGGTGAGCACTGCCACGGCACCTATTACCGTGAGCAAAGGGCTGGAAAATCGCAAATATTTTACACAGAATCGACGATACTTTGACATGATTGGACATCTACATCACGACTTCTTTAATCAGGATAAAATGCTGATTAATGGCGTAGAAATACGCATATGTCTAGTGAGGAGTAAGGATGCTTTTTGTCTGATGGACGTGACAGCCGATGCAAAATTCAAACTCAGCATCAAAGAAGCTACACTCATTGTTCGTAGAGTAAAAATCAGTCCTGGAGTTTTACTGGCTCATGCGCAAGCGTTATCGAAAACCACAGCTAAATATCCCATAACGAGAGTCGAAGTTAAGTCGTTTACTCTTCACTCGGGAATATTGGGCGATTCGATCGACAACGTTATACACGGACAGCTCCCGAAGAGAATAATCTTGGGCTTTGTGGAAAACAAAGCATTCAACGGAAACCGCGCGTTAAATCCTTTTAATTTTCAACACTTCTCTATAAATTATATTTCTCTCTACGTCGATGGCGTACAAATTCCAAGCAAACCTTTGCAACCACGTTTCACGGGTATCGACAAACTCTACATTGACGCTTTTCAAACACTTTACACGGGTACAGGCGTGCATTTTCTCAACGAAGGTTTTGGCATCAATCGCTACAACTATTACAAAGGCAATTTTTTGACGGCCTTCGATCTCACTCCTGATTTATCGGCACACTGTGCCACACATTGGAATCTCGTGCACTCGGGTAGCATACGCATAGAAGTGAGATTTGAGACGGCTTTTCTCACTGCTATCAACTGTATCGTTTACGCAGAGTACGACAACGTTCTGGAAATCGACTCTAACCGCCATATCGTAACGGATTTTAGCGCTTGATGCGCACGCACACTCGATCACAGCGCCTCAAAAAAATTTTGATTCGCGCTTCATAAGGCGAGCGCGCTGACAGTATGCAGTTAGTCTCCCTCTCGAAACAGTCAGCACCTAACGTACTCGAGCAGCAACAGCATCATCATGACGGACTACGTGATCGATATTCAAGGCCTTCGGGATATAAATAAAAAATGTATTCCCAAAGAAGTCGGAGTTTTATCGCTCCAGAGTCGTATAGTTGGTCATTGGATCATTCGCGCACCGTGCAGTTTTACCGAATTACCCGTGGATATGCAACAGACAAATAATTACTGTACTCTCGATGTACACGGTTTAGAGTGGCACGATGGAGATATCTCCTTCAAGAATCTGCGTCGTAATCTGTGCAACTTGGTGAAAGACGCGCACCGTATATACGTGCGTGGCCAGGCAAAAGCCAAGTTTTTGGAAAAAGTAGTGGCTCGAAAAATCATAAATTTAGAAGATTTTAGCGCGCCTTCGTTTGACGAACTATCTGTGCAATTCCCTAACGTCTTGCTGTACACCAGCCATGGTATCAAGAAATTCGAGAACAATAAAAATTTTTGCGCACTGCGTCGAGCCTATCAAATCAGAAGGTGGATACACTCAATCGTTGCCAGTCCTCATCGAAGCGACCCGTACGACATAAATAGCCAAGTAATGTACCAAGCTATATTAGATTACGATCGGCTGCAGATGGAGAGATATCACTATCCCGAAAGATTTCGTGCTAGCGACGTTGTGGACGGAATTAAAAAAGAAGCTGACGAGAAAAAAGACGGCGCGGTAGAAGAAGAGTAAAAGCCGATTCAGTAGGAGTTTACGCTGCTAATCACGTTCCGAAATTGCTATCCACACCGACAGCTATTGTAACGAATCTAGACACGTTCGATCAGCCAGGATCACACTGGGTTGCCATCTTTATAGATACAAATGGATATGGAATTTACTTTGACAGCTACGCAGTTGCACCCGTATCAAAGCATCATCTTGATCGACTCGGAAAAAACTGCACGCGATTCGATTGGAATAAAAAACAAGTGCAGAGCGTCGACTCTAAAGTATGTGGCGAGCACTGCATTATGTTTCTGTATCATATGTGACATCAAGAATGACGCATTAGCCGTTAAGTTTTATCGAAGGCTCATGAAAAGAATGCAAAATAAAACAATGCGTCATCGCCATCATCGAGTCAACGCATTCCCACGCACGAGTTCTACAGGACGGGGTTACTGTAATCAGATCTGCACAGCCAAGACCGGATGTTTATTATCTGAGCAGTTTATACAAACGTACTAGCTGTGACGGTTGGATTAAACAAAACAACTTCTATCGATATCAAACGCGTCTCGTTTCACTATGGAATGTAAATACTGTAACGGCCGTTTCTAGAAAGATCTGCGACTCGTTGACGCTCGCTCTTTGTCGTCCCATGCTTTATAAAGGTGTCGTGGCGCAGTCGCCAGCCATCAGTCGTAAGAACACTCTCGTCAAGTAGACCTCGTGCGTAAAAAATCTTTGCAATGGATTCAGCAGCAGCAGCAGCAGCACCACCACCACCACCAAGTGCCGAGTCTTGGAAAAATAAGTCGATCACCTGCAACTTGTTGTACTCGACGACGTACGCGCCCAACAAATCAAACTGCAAGCGTGCAACCATAGGCCTGGAGTATTACGGCGGTTACTACAGAGAAGTGTTAAAAATGTGTGCCAATGGATCGCCAGCCAAGTATGTGACACTCGACACAAACAGCTGGGAAGTGATCAAAGATCAGATGGATGCTATGGATGCATATCTGAATCACTCCTTCACGTTCTACCAGGATTTTGGAAATCCTAGCAAGATCCTCCTTCCAAATCACGATGTCACATTCACAAACAGCTTCGGAGCAAGGGCGATCGGCATCGACGAGAGGCCAACAGCAACATCAGCACCTACAGCAGAAATGACAACCCACAACGGTCAGCAGTTCATCAGCAGTGTCGGTGGCCATGACGAGGAAACACAACAGCATCCACCTGCACAGCCTGCGTGCAAGAAGCAGAAAAAGTACGAGAGTTCGCCTAGTGTAATTATGCATCAACAAACGTTCGCTGGCTTAAAACAGGTAAAAGAGTGCATCGATTTGCGTTTTAAACAGCTCGAGGAGCTTTCGGGATTAGTTAATCGCGGCGTGGACTCAATTTTAGATTATATAAAAGACGCTTTGAAAAGAGAAGAGGCTGAAGTATGTCGTGAAATTCTGAAAAATGTAAACTCGTTCAAACAATATTACGCCCTTCATAAATATAAAATCGACGAAATTGTTAAGACAAACTTGAATTTCGCCACTGTAAGCGTCGACGTTTTAGATGTAGTTTTAACAGAAATCTATGCGTTTGGCTTAGCCAGAATCGCAAAAGATGTGTACGACGTTATGTTTCCGATATAACTCTTTTTATTCATCTCCTATCGTTAGTTTCTAAGCTGTAAATATGCTTTATTGTTCTACGCACACACGCATACACACACACACGCATACACACGCGCGCATAAATATATCATGTATTCAATTTTTACTGTTTTATTAAATAAATATAAGAGTGTATCAAACACAAATTTCTCTATTTTAATGTGTACAAATCCCATCAATAAACCCCAAAGCCGAAATTTAGAGTAGGCTTTGCGGCACCGTGTAGTAGGAAATCATACAGGTTACATATTATTACCTCGCAGAAAGGATCAGAGCCGGCGCAAGGGCTAAACAGCAGGTATACGATAGGTAGACGGCGGACGCGCACGAGTATGGCGTAGAGAGGGGAGAGAGAGAGAGAGAGAAGCGGGTCCAGTACAGCAGCGGCGGGAGCCACCGCGCCAGAGCTCAGGGGCTACTATAGTGTAAAAGGAGAGGGGGCTACGGGCTGGTATAGCGAGAGTCGCGCACGTGCGTTCGAGCTCGGGGCCGGTATGGAGTAGACAGCGAAAGAGAGAGAGAAAGAGTCGCGCTCGGGTCTGCTTGGGTAAAAGGGGGAGGGCTGGCATCGTATGCGTGATATAGCTTTTGTTTAAAAATTATTTATAATTATTTATAAATAAACAAAAGCCACCCATCGATGACAGCCTGTTTATGACAGTAGCGGTCGTAAATCATGTTTATTAACCTTATCTGCTTCTGTTTACATAAACAACTGGCGCCAGCCACGGGACTGGTGACGTCACCTAGGCCACGCCCAGTCTCTCCATACCAGCCCATATACTACTGTTATGAGTAAATCTGGTCTACCACATTTTCTGATAATAGCCATTGCATCTTGATAATGTTGTTTCATGTACCTAGGACCTCAAATATATGTTGTTGGTTGTATAAAAAGATATCCGATTTTTGCTTTTGTTTCAAAATTATTAAAAATATTTGAAGCACTATTAACTACTGCATCTAATAAGCCTTCATAACATTTATTCTTAATGTGTTTTGATTATTTCTCAAATAATTAAAGCGATTGTTTTCTATCATAACATAAGAGTGTTTAAAAAATTGAGTTAATCTCCCCACATATAATAAAGGACTGAAATTTTTTTTGTTAAGTCGATATGCAAGTTTGTATGAATAATATTGCAAGAGAGTAATAAGCGTTTTTTCTCTTTTGATTGATTATTTTGAAAATAATTAGTACTCCATCCGTAATCATCTAGTGGAAACAGTAATAGGAAAACCATTGGATCAACAAATTGCGATAATTTATTTAAATATGTGTCTTGTGAATGATTTTTTGGTAAATCTTTAGGATATACGCAAAGATTATAGTTTTCTGGTTAACCTGAGTCCTAAACTATAATAGCACCGCATTCAGTGGTTAGTGGTTTGTTATATACATGTTTTTGTTGTCCGTCTTTTCGTAAAAAAATCATTTTATAATTTGGAAGATTTTGAATGTTAGCTATTTGATGCAAAAGTTTATAAATTTAGCGATAGGATTTTTTTTAAATCTTAGTCACAATTTTAATATGTGATTAGATTACATTTTTATTATTATATGTATTTAATCTTTGTTCAACAGCTGTTTGATCATCAAATATATATAATTGACTATGTTTCGGTCTTTTATGATCATCTGGATTTGAAGTATCGAGAGTTACGTGACAAATTTGGCCTTGTATTTTAATATTGTAAATAGATTGTCCTTTTTGTTCTATTTCGTTAGTCAGAAAAGGTGCGAAACCAAAAAAAATTATTATAATATCTTATTAATTTTCTAAAATTATCATCATATAATAAACGGTCTTTTAACTTATCATCATATTTACATAAATGTACGTTCCCATTATGGCAACAATTTGATTTTTTTTTCTTTCTAATATTTAGCATTCATACGTCATTTCATCATAACTTAAATATTCAACGAAAATATTATCATCATCCATATTATTTACTTTACATGTACTAAGTGTTGATTCTTTCTTTAGAAAAAACTCTAAAATGTTCTTTAATTATTTTTAACGTTAGGATTTTGAAAATTTTTGATGGTATTCGCCAGAATCAATATTACCCGTAAATAATAATGTTAATTTTAAATTACTTAAAATATTTCCAAAATTTAAGATGTAATTTAAATTTTCAATCTAAGAATCCAATATAAAAGTCATTATCTGAATCATTAGTGAAGCATCTATAATAATTATATTATAATAGTTCTTTTAGAACCATTGCATTATTTGAACTTGGACTCATTTATTCTGTCCATATCGTTATTAACTTTCAATAAGTAAATTATTTTAATAGCTCTCTAAAAATTTATTGAGTTGTTTGTCAAAAATGCAGTTAATTAATCAGACAGCGATATTTTACTGTGCAATAACGTAATGATGTAGAGAGCAATCTTACGTTCATGCATTATTTGGTGGGGGAGGGGGTAGTAGGGAGATTAAGTGTGGGGATAAGTAGGGGTAGGAGGGGGGGCTTTAAAGATTTAAAAAAATCACATAACAATGAAAGAATTTTACGTTATTTGGTGGGGGGGGGCAAGGGGGGGTGTTAAGATAGAACCAATTCCACCAACTAACAATAAAATATTATTAAAACATGGGCGCCTAGCTACTCTCCCATACGGGGGAGATCAGTGAAAACACTAATTTGTCGAGGCAGAACTGTTTGATTTAACCGAAATGTCGAAGTTCAGAAATATTGAATTAAATGGTACTTACTTTGTTCTGTGGACTTCTGGAAATTAGAGAAATAATTTAACCCGAAAGGATGCTCAGAAAACTGGGATGACTGCTCGGGAAAGATTGCGGTGTTTAGATCTCCTTTTTGGCAAGATGTTTTAGCAAAACGGAGGATGGCTCAAAATTGGTTATATTCTGAATGACTTATTTTCCAAAACTCAACACATGGATTGCAGTGATATTTATTATCAACTTATCAAAACACAAATTAAATCAGACACTCAAATGAAACAAAACTTATTGAATTTCTCAAAGGCAAATCACTCAAAATCTAAACTCTTAAAATTAGCGTCCTTTCTGTAGGAGCGCACACCCTGGAGTGTCGTTTCGGGGGAGGTGATGCTTGAGAGAGAGTCGAAGCTTTCTCCCACGCGGGGTACTTACTTCTCCTCTCTTATTACTTCAGCCTAGCCGCGCTCTTTGTCTTACTCATTAGGCCTTATGGGCCTAATACTATGGTCAACGGCTAAACTGCAGCGTCGGCTGTGCACGCGCGCTTCAGCCGAGGGAGGAGAAGTTTGTTTTGGTTTCAGGTACATTCCTTCGAGGCTTAGTTAAGCGTCGAAGTTTCTGGATCTTCTTTTTAATGTTTCTAAATAATTTATCCAGGAACTTCGTCACTTAACAGGGGGGGAGTCTTGCCAAAATGATCATATAATATAGGAAGTGTCACGGGATAACTAGACTTTAGCGCGACAGCCAGATGCTGATGCTGTCGCGTCAACGAGGAGGATTACTCACTTCTTAATTCCGCACGGCTATCCCACGTTGATGAGGAAGTCGGCGACGAACGTCAGCCGCCGGTGCAATGCCGACTTCGTTCAATGCAACCGGGTTGCCTCGGTGTACAACTGCGCGGCATGCGAAGCTCGCCGCGCTTTCTTCGCGCGTTGAGTCCTCCGGCCAGGCGCGCGCCCTGTAGCCGCGCCGCGATGTCACCAGCTTTACTCTACCAGGTTTGTCAGAAGGACGTGATAAGTTCGCGGAATAATAAAGCGTGCATCTATGTTCTGTGATGAAATGATATATTCTATTCCAATATGATTACAAGTACCACGTAATGCGAGAGGATGCTTCCGCACTCGCGGCTTGAGCTGAAGACGATGACTCGGTAGCAGCGGACGGTGTCCGCGCACGCGTCGATCGCTCGGCCTTCGCGTATCTGCCAGCGGCTGACGGGGATAATCCTGGCTGACCGAGAGGCGTCCCTCCTGGTCGTTGCAGTGGCGTTGCTGGGGTTCCCCGGGCGCTCTCGGTGGTGTTTTCGTGGGGCTGACTCCTCCAGCCATTGGCCTCTGGTTAGTTTCGGGTGCTCGCGTCTTGTCGTGTAAATACTCGCGGTGATGTATTGGTATCGCCCGTCTAAATCGCATTAGCGCTTCTGCCTATATGACCCAGCGCACCGATTCCGCGCGCGCCCCCCGAGTATCGTCGAACTTGCAACGCCGCTCTCGCGCCTGGAGCTGCCGCGCAACGCGACGAGCGCGCAAAATACGAATTCGCGTTCGCTCGTCACAGAAGATATATATATATATATATATATATATATATATATATATTTCATATCCTGTAAATCTAGAAATAAAAATACAGCTCCTGGGCACAACAAAGCAGATAAGCGCTAAAATTTCATACTTGTATATAAATAAGAGTAATTGATTATAATAGGATTTTAAAAATTTTTTAAAATTAAATGGCTTACCGATTCGACACTTGTTGTCTGTTTGGCAGTAATTTTTCCATTCAGAAGACTTTGTACACCAATAGTAGTTTCAACAGTAGCAGAGTCTGAGCTTTGTACAGCCTCATGTAATTTAACAGATAAACTGTTAGTTTCGGTATGAGCATGAACTGCGGACGCACAAGCAGCTGTCCCATCACGTGATTTAGTTGCATCCAGTAACACTTTTAACGAAGCTATTGCATGTAACTGCGTTGCTTTGTCATCTATTTTTCCTACAAAAATTACACATATATATATATATATATATGTATATATATGTGTATCGCTGACGCTCGCTTGGTTGTATTTCGAAATGGACTTGGTTCAATACCAACATTGTAAATAAGTACATTTAAATTACATTTTTTAGGCTTTTTCAAATTACATTTTTTTTAAATTACATTTTGTAAAATAAACCATTTAGTCGATTTTTATTATTTTTCATTTGTATTTCTAAATTTAAAATACAGTAACTCAAAATTACTGTTTTAAGAAAAGATAATTTCAATGGTGTCAAATATCAGTCATATTGATTGGACACAATAACATGTGTCAAAATATGCCGGTGGTCATACATTGTATAAGTTATTTTAATTTGCACGCGCGCGCGCGCACACACACACACACACGTTCTATCAATTAATTCTATCTACACATGAGCTACATTGTGTATGAATAGCTGGGACAGCGCTTTTATTGCTCAGTCTGTCCTTGCCTTTTAAAGCGGAAAGGTCAGTAAATCAGAAAAATTTAGGACGATACATTTTCTATACTTTTTTAATGTATTTTTTCACTTGAAGGATGTGATACCAGATCGTTGTTCCATACCTAACTAAGCATTAAAAAGTTAGTTTGATAAGTTTGAGTTTTGTTAATTTTTCTATAAAAAATAAAGTTTAGATCCTTCGACTTTACCTAAGCATCTACGATGTGTTGTTGTGTTAGTTTTCCTAAATTTATAAACGGACTAAAATCATTTTAAATTCTAAATTTGTACTTATAAAATTGAAGTGTTGTTATAATATTTCTTTGATGTTTACTTTTCATGTTCGTCATCGAACCGAATTTACCATTTGGAAATATAAGTGGATACGTCATAGGATCAACGTGTTTAATATGGAAGGTATGATAACTGTTTTTTTAAATTTAGAATAGATTACTTCTCTTCACCAACGAATAAGACGGATACTTTATTACTTCTCGCTTTATTATATCTATGTTTATCATGATTATTGTTTCTTATAAAATACATTTTTATTACCCTAGGAATATATCTAACCTCATTCAATCGTTTTAATTGCTCTTCTTTTTCTACTTCTCATATCATTTTGTACGATTTAGCATAAATGTTTACTTCTCTTAACAGACTATCTAATTTTTTCAACGATTTTGAATCACACTGCGTGTTATCATTTAATCTAAATTGTGAAGTAACTTCGTTATCTATAATATGAATTTGACCATAGTAGCAGGAGGACGTTTCCGCCAGACAGGAGGCGCGGCCTACTGACGCCAGAGATTATTTATAATAATATTTTTTTGAATAAATAATTCTTTAATAAATAATGATGATCTCGGTGTGGTGAGTGTGGAAGTGTACGTCTTCTATGAGAGCAGTAGAGCTCTACACGCAGATGAATGGCGTGTGAAGTATGTGCGTAAGTAGTCGATCTCGTGTTCATATATTTAAATAAATAAATATCGTGTGTAGGTTTATTTAAATGTAAGTGATTTATTGTAGCTGCAGGCTTACATGTGGTGTGTATAGGAAAATAGAGTTGGAGAAAGTGTGGGCAGTCGGAGTGGTGACATCTGGCATCAAGTGTCTCGGCGGATCCTCGAAGCGCACGTGCGGGCCTAATACGTACTCAAGAGGCTGATTTTTTCTAGCGCACGTGTGCGTGTGTAGCGCAAAAGAGTTCCCGTTTTTGACGGTTAGGACCATGTTGGGACTCTTAAGGTCTGGAAAGACTCGGATTATTACGAGCTCGGGTAAAAAGCATTTTTGAAAACTAGGAAAGCTGGAATATAATCAATAAATTTTGTTCTTTATGAGCCGGTAATTCGTTTAACGTAGGAAGTATCTGGAAAGTATCTGATTGGAGTATGGAGAAAATGTCTAAGTGAGTCTTTCCTCTCGTTGTTTCGAGCTGTCCCGACGTTATTGAAGTAGAATATTTATGTGATTTTTTAACCGTGTTGAAAAAATATTATAGAGAGCGGTATGTTTTAACGTCTTACGATTAAGGGGGAGGTATAAAAATTAATAAAAGATTTTTAAGGATGTAAATATACGTATAGTACGGTATTCAATAGATGTTTACATTTTTTTCGCTATTTATATGATTTTTGTTTTTTACGAAAAAGACGGTACAGTATTTTCATCGTAGAACGAGTCGTAAATTTCGCCGTGTAAAATAATAAATAAAATAGTTGAGTGTTCGGCATACGTAATGTCGAAATATTGTTGTGAAAAAAATAGAAAATTGTTGTTAAATTTATTTAGTACATTATTTTTCAAATGAACAGCGTTTTCTTTAAGAATGCTACGCACTATCTCTTTACTATTATTGTCATTGAAAGTTCCCGGGACGAGTTGTTTCAACTCTTTAACTACAAAATTTTTACACTGGTTTACAATGACTTTAATACGTCTCAATCGGTCCTCGACACAGACAGGGGCTTTCTGGAGTCGTCGAAAAGTACGATATTGCATGACTAGCACTGAAGACTAATTTCACTTTTTAGTTGTTGGAATGATCGTTTTCTGCTCGACTGGCTTGTGAAAGATGATGAATTTAATGCCGTACAGCGTTGTAAGAACATATTCGATATCTACTACATTTATACGAGCTGGTGGGTTGAAGTTTGATATGAAATAACTGTTAATATCGTCAAACTTATTCTGTAATGCAGTCCAGCTACTTTGGCTCAAATTGAGACCTGCTGAAGACTGTGAGTTTATCAGCTGTATTGCCGGGGTAAAACTTTCTTTTTCACTATCGTATCGGAGTCCAACCACAATTCTCTTCGTGTTAGAATTGTTTAAGCCGTAGACTGTAGATAATAAAAAGCTTAGATGTTTTCTTGACTTCCCAGGACCGACCACCGACATGACGATATTTTCTTCCTCGCTACGATCTGCTCGTTTTCGAACTTGCGTTTGAGCATTGCTTGTGCCATGATTTATCCTCTGCAGATGTGGATAAAAACAAAAGATCTGAGCATGCGGCCGAGTATATTACCCTGGACGAAGACCGTCAAGGATGAAAGTAACGAGAAAGCCGGAAGGAAAGTGGTGAATATAAACTGATGAGACGCTCAAGCTTCGAGGATTAGTAGGCTACTGGCGCATAGCGCGTAGGCGGAGAGCGCTCCTCGGGGGGGAGGGGGGTCTGTGGACCGAGGCAGGCACGCTCGCCGCGTGCATTTGCGACATCTGTATACAATAAACTGTTACTCGTAAAGTAATCAGGACTTAATTTTAGGTCGAACGAGCGTCGGGTAATTTTTATGATAAAAAAGTCGTTATACGAGGCTCCAAAGTATCCGTCGAATATAATTTGAGGGGCGATCCTTGAATTAGCGCGCTATGTCATGGCTTTTTCGCAAAACGTAAAAAAGGCCGGGGTCATTATGGATAATTAGGTAGGATGCGGTTGCATGGGATTAGTTAAATTCTATTGGCACTACGCGAATCGTGGCATTAACATCCTCCCTATTGGAATATTTTAGCAAGATCTGAGATAAGATCTTACAAACGATCTTATGTAAGATCTTGTCAGCGATCGTATACAAGATCTTATCATCGATTTTCAACCACGAACCTACGTAAGATATTACATAAGATTTCATACAAAATCTTTTGTTCATGATAAGAAAAATTATCTTTGTCAAATATTTATTTAAGATCTTACGTAAGACCTTGTACAAGATCTTAGACAAGATATTATGTTAGATCTTTCACGTAAGAACTTATAATTCACTTAAAAAAAACTTTTGCTGTTGATTTATTTTATGTAAGATCTTGAATAAATTTCCAAAGAAAAAGTTATTGCATAAGATCTTATAAAACTTCTTATGTGAAAACTTATGTTTCAATTAAAATACTTTTTTTTTGAAAATTCACTCAATATCTTACATGAGATCGTTTGTAAGATCGTTTTTAAGATCTTATCTCAGATCTTGCTAAAATATTTAAATAGAGCGAGATTTTAATTATAATACCTTTGATGACGGCGAGAGTCTCATGGAGTTCGACGGGGAGCGCGACCTACTAGGCGAGTATAGTAGTTTTATGAATATTGCGTATTATTCCGAAAATGAAGAGCATTATAATTTAATTTTAAATCTCTTAGGTGTCAAACCTAGGATACATTATTGCGTAAAATGCAATAAATCCTATAGCGCATTAATAATCATAAATGCAAAAGCATATGTAGTAATTGTTACGGCGTGAGGGTATGTAGAGAAGTACGGGCACCTAAAAACATTGTGCGGCGTGTAGCAGGCGCTTTGAAAGATTATAAAAATTTACGTAATCCGGCAGTATAAGACTACCAGATATGAGGGTGAACGAGGTAAGTTTTTTGTCGATTAAATAAAAACTTTTTTAAAATTTTAAATAGAAGCCTCGGGGTAGCCTTCGAGATGCGTCGTCAAAGATGAGAAATTAAACTTCGGTTGGGAGTACGAGGAGCGTGAGGAAGGTAAAATGAGAATGTTCAAAAACGAAAGAAATCCGGGGTTAAGAGCTTGAGCTATCAAATATTTGCATAAATCGCTAAAAAATATTTTTAAATATTTTGTAAATTTTGCTTAGAAATATTTTAATTTCATTCACAAAAAATATTGAAATGAAATATTATTAAAAATGTTGAAAACATTTTAAAATAATGTTTTTTAAAAATATTTCAAAAGGTTAATCAAATATTTTGAATAAATATTTAACTACAAGTAAGATACATTTTCTTTCAAA
Organism: Nasonia oneida; assembly: GCA_037356405.1. Classification (NCBI taxonomy): domain Eukaryota; kingdom Metazoa; phylum Arthropoda; class Insecta; order Hymenoptera; family Pteromalidae; genus Nasonia; species Nasonia oneida. The sequence continues at coordinate 51,027 of JAZHPH010000294.1, read as the reverse complement.
GATTTTATAATGTTGCATTCATATTTTATTCAAATATGTACATAAATCGTTATAAAATGTATCTAAAAACATTTAAAACTATTTTATAAATATTTATATGAAACATTTTAATTTGATTCACAAAAAATATAGGAGTAAATTATTATAAAAAATGTTAAAAACATTTTAAAATCATGATTTTTAGACACATTTTGAAAGGCTAGTAAAATATTTTGAATAAATATTAAATTACGAGATTAGGATACATTTCAGCAGGCCAACGCACGGGTGACATGGCTGCACCAGCGGCTAACGTCCGCTCGCTATCGACTGGCCATCACCAAGGGATCGCCGACCGGGAAATTATCCTCCTGAAGGTGACGTGCAGCATCTTCGCGGCCAAACGATAAACTGTCGAATCGCCCCGTTACAATACATAATCAATCAAACTAAGTGATAACGCTAAATGTGAAATTTCTTTCTAAAAATATCATTAATTTCATATTAATACTACATTTAAATTTATATATTTTATATAACTCCTTAGTACATATTTTATAATTATATAATAATTGCATGAAGAGTTTCATAAGTTTGTGGAGTTTTGTTACCATTGAATTTAAAATGTTTTTTTAAATGTCATTATTTTTATACTGACGTTAGATCTAGATTTTATACTTTATTCTTGACCCCTTAGTATATGTTTTACAATATTTAAGAGATTTGTCAAGTTTTTAGAAAGTAGAAAATTTACTTTGTTCTAAAGCATAGACGTTGATTCCTTATTTACTTATCAAAATAAATCTTCCACATTATGAATCATAATTAATCTTAACGAATATAATAAAACACACATTAATTAAATAATGATAAAATACGATTTATTGCTAATTCTGAATATGATGACAAAACATACATATAATAGACAATGAAATAGCTACTGAAATTTGGTTTTCAACTGAAGTAAAACGCAACATAAAATTTAAATAAAATTAAGAATATCTTACGTAAAATAAATCCTCATGCTGAAGCATACAAAATGATGCATGAAGTTAAGGTAGAAGAATTAAAACGTGCTCGAAATGCCAATGAATTACCTAGGGAAGTTAAAATGTTTATTACACGGCAAAATTATTCTAATAATAAAACCTTTAAACTTCCATCATGTAATGAAGTTGCAGTAGTTTTTGTAGGTGAGGAAGGAGAACCTCCATTAAAACGTAATTTTTGTATTGATTCTACAAATTCAAAACCTGAAATATTCTAATTATAAGTAAATATGTTGATCGTATGACATATGCTTTAATTTTTCCTTTCGGAAAAGAAGGATGGCAACCTAATTATGACAGTAAAATTAAAAATAAAACCCAAGTTACAGCGTTGCTATATTATTCTTTTCCTTTAAGTGTACGAAATAAATTTAATCCTTGTTTAAATTTCGGTAAATTAACTCAACAATTTATAGTCGATTCATAGTGTACAGTTGAAGAAACGAGATTATTTTATATGAGAAATCAGCAGGAAAAATCAAAAACTGAAAGGTATCGTGGATTAATGGATTATGTAACAAATAAAGCTCAATCAATTAATGTCAAGATTGGCAAAATGGTTATTTTACTATTAACATTTATTGAAAGTTCGCGTTCTTTGCAATAAAATTATATAGACGCAATGATAATTGTCCAAACATTTGGAAAACCTGATTTATTTGTTATTATGACTTGTAATCCTAAATGGATTGAAATTGTAGAAAATTTAAATGAGAATGAAAATACATTAGATAGACCTGATTAAGTAGCTCAAGTTTTTCATCTTAAAGTAGCTGCATTCTGGAATTACAAAAAAAAAATTTAATAAAATTATTGGTTACATCTATGTATGAATCTTAAAAGCAAGGATTACCTCATATGCATGCACTACTATATTTAGATTTTAAAGATAAATTTCATAGTTCTGATTAAATTGACAATATTATTAGCGCTAAAATATCAGATGAAAGTAATTAGCCTTTTCTGTATGGTCTTTTTAAACAACATATGATACATGGACCATATGAAATTCAGAATAAAAATCCACCATGTATGGATAAATCAAAATTTATAAGTACTAAAAAGTTTCCTAAACCATTTGCTTCATCTACTAATTACAATGTAGAAAATGGATACCCAATGTATCGTCGACATAATGATGGAAGAATAATAAAGTACGGATCAAATCGTACTGCTAATAATCAATTTGTAGTCCTATATAATCCTTATTTATTGTTAACATTTAATTGTCATATTAATGTCGAGATATGCAACACTGTAACATCAATTAATATTTGTTTAAATATTTATATAAAGGTCCCGATTCCGCTTTAGTGGGTTTTAAAAAAGAGAATGATTTAAATAATAAGTTTGATATTACATCTGATAATTCAAATGAGATCACTAATGTTTTAAATTACGATGAAACAGAACAATATTGAGCTACGCGGTACGTATGTCCGACCGAAGCAATGTATAGATTATTAGAATTTAAATTATAAGATCAATGCCACGTAATTTATCGATTAGCCGTCCATTTAGAAAATAAACAATTTGTATATTTTAAACAAGGATCTGAAACACAATTAATAGATCGTAATGTGAATACTGCATTAACAGCTTGGTTTGAATAAAACAAAATAAATTCTTCAGTACGAGTCAAGTAGCGCGGTAGCTCCACGAAGGTGAGTTTGAGAAGCATACGAAGCCGCGGCGCCAGTGACACTATTTACTTCTATATTGGTGTTCGGATTTTTCATTATACGGAAAAAATACTTTTCATTACTGTTGGTAAGGTTTTTTGGCTCACTAAAATGTTTTCTGAGCTAAACTATGATTTCCAACTGTTAGTGTTGTGGAATAAATAATAAACATTGAGGTTAATAATAATATTATATATTGAAAAAATAGTTAGGCTTAAGAGCCCAGTAGTCGGCACGTCCGATCACATCGGAGTCTTACAAGCAAGAGAGAGTGTAGAGTACAGAACAGCATAGTCTGGCTCTACACACGGAGTATAGTATAGTATGTAATAGGCGCTTAGAGTATAGTTGCGAAGCATGCGCGATACTCTCGCTCTGACTTGATCACGTCTCACTGCACAAAATCGTTGTCTGCCAATAGATGGCGCGACGTGTACCGTTTTGGTACTTATAATCAAGATTATAATACTTACTATATTACAACACCAACAAAAATATTAGTGATAAGGCTGCTTATTTTTATAATATGAGAGTGTATAATCCACAAATGCTAAAATCACGTTTTTCTTTTTCAGCCCGAAATGTGAAAGGACCGTTAAGTTAGCCGCAAGAAGTGTTAGGACCGTGAAGTAGGCCGCGAAGCTATATACAGATGGGAATTACTTTCTCAAGAAAATATAATAATATATTACGCTATTTAATATTAGGAAGTTTCCGGTGCATACTTTGAGTTCCGGAGCTGTGACAGTAACTAGCTTGCCAGGGTAGCCAATGACAAGGATCGGGTTGTTTTCAGTGTCTTGGTATGAAAATCATATAAGTACGGTGTCTAGGTGTACAGGATGGCCTATGACGTCTAGTTGGTGCGCTCCATGGTTTTTGGAGTCTAGGTAAATAAATTATACGAGGGCGGTGTCAAGGTGTACAGGGTGGCCAATGACGAGGTCTAGGTAATGCGCTACGTGGTTTTTGGTGTCTAGATGTAAAAATCATTCAAGGGCGGTGTCATAGGTGTACAAGGTGGCCAATGACGAGGTCTAGGTGGAGTGCTCTGTGGTTTTTGGTGTATAGGTGTAAAAATCATTCAAGGGCGGTGTCTAGGTGTACAGGGTGGCTGATGACGAGGTCTAGGTGGTGCGCTCTGTGGTTTTTGGTGTCTACGTAAATAAATCATACGAGGCCGGCGCACAGTGGGCCAGAAAATCAAAAAAGTGATCACGGGCTGTCTTCACTCGAAGAAATGCTTGAAAAAAAATTCAAGGGTAGGAAAATCTTCGTCAGAATGCCTAGTTTCCGAATCCGTTTCCCCCGAAACCCGCGGACGTCTATATTTTTTGTCCCACCTCAAAACCTGACCTCACTTTTAGAATGTCCTTTTACGATTTTACCGATAATAAGTTAGATCGTTGTATTTTACATTTTTAACCATAATAAATGAGATGTGGGCACAGTATTTACTAGCGTGCACTATACTATATATAACAAAAATATATATATGTATATATAGGTCGTTCATGGTAAAATCAAAGATCAAAAATTTGTTGCTTCTTCAACCTACGGTAAATATGTTCCAGAAACAGTTTCCAATGCACCTGAATTATTTCAGATTTTTAAATTACTTTTTACCAAATTGGTAGGGAGCCAAAGATGTCAATTTTGTCAATAATTGGGTTTTCAGCACTAATGAATTAATTCATAGCTCTTCAGGGAAGCATTTTTCACTATAAAAATAAATATACTTTTTTTGTAAAATTTTCTGAATTTTTCAATAAAAGTATCCTTAAAGCTATATATATATATATATGTGTGTGTGTGTGTGTATGTGTTGAGGCTACCTTATTTTCATTTTAAACCTTAAAATATGAAAACCTAAATGTTTGATCCGGACTCCGACAACCTCAATACAGTATCCGGATAGTTTTAGTTAAAAATGCATCCCTTATGAGCGGCAAATCATTGAAAATAGGTAAAAAAAATGCGTAATTTGCTTGAAACCTAAACTTTAACCAGCCAGAACCCAAAGCCAAATGAAGGGATCGCGCTAAAATTTTTTTGGGAGTTAGGTACAACATATAGAACATGTATATACAGTTTAGGCAAAAATAAAAATTTTAATATCTTCGATTTTACAGAGAACCACCCATATATATATATATATATATATATATATATATATATATATATATATATATCAAACATTGTTTACTTTCTTAATATTTCAGAGTTTAAACACTTTGAATAAGTAAACATTTTTTCGTAATTAAAGTTTTCCGACGTTTTAAGATTTATACACTATTGAATAATCTTATGTTATATGTTCTTAACATTTTACGTAAGGACTTACTCAAGACCTTAAAGTAGATATTGCTTAAGATTATATCCATGATTTTATCAATTATTTTGAATCACAAACTGACATAAGATCTTACATAAGATCTTGAGTAAAATATTGAAAAAAAAACTTTTTTTCTGCGATGGTAACCAGATCTTACATAGGATCTTCTGTGAATTGTTTTACAAATTCGCTGTTGAAGATAAATGTTCCTATATATGATCTTAGGCTAGATCTAATGCAATATATGATATATTATTGGTTAGGAAATTATTAATCAATGAAGGACATTTCAAAATTGTACAAGTATAACATCCATATAATAAAATAAAGTTTTAAATTTTAACTACAATCATTAACGAAAATAATATGGTACATGATGTTCTGTAGGCAACAGTAACATATATTGTATCTTTTGAATTCTTAGGATCTATTTTTTATCTACCTTCTGGTCAACTTTCGGATTCATCTTCTGATTCTTATTCTGACTCATCTTCTGATTCATATCTTAATTCATCTTCTGATTCATGAGAATCAAAATCCGTATCTTGAGTATGTGATGGTATAATAATTAAATTTTCCATATCTTCAGATAAGCATATGTGTGTTTTATGAGATGTTCGGCTTGACAACGTTATAAAAGGATCTGAATTAATGAGTAACCTTTTGAACATGTCTGTGTTTGTATTTACCCTAATGCAAAAGAAACAATAAAAATTTACTTTAATACTTTTCTCAAAAAGCTGTAGAATACTTAAAATTATATATGATTTGAATTATATACCGAGAAGTTTTCCTTGAAAATCTATCTCTGAAGCGTTTTACAAGTTTTTGGTTGCTTTCTTGTGCCTCCTCTGACATCATTCCAATTGGTAACGCAAAGTTGTCAATAATCGCATGTCCATGAATCAAAATAACATGCATCGAAGGTGGCATATTATACGAGTTGTATTTATTTATATACAATTTTGCTGTTTGAAAACAATATTCTTTGAAGGCAGCTGTACTAATTCTATTACTACTTGATATAGTGCCCAAAATGGTTTGAAACTTCAATAAGACGATGTCAAATTCTAAAAGAGATTTAATATATTTTAGTGCTATCAACATACAATTTCTTAACGTTTTTGGTAAACAAACTATATTTTATTTATATTTTAATTGTTAAGTTAAAATGCTTCATTTTAATCAGTGTCTTACTCTCAAAAATAAATGATAATCATTCCATTTGTTACAAGATTGGTCGTTGTAACTATCTAATTCTCGCTCACAAATTGGTTGTTTATTCTCCCGCGTAATCTTTACGTATGGATAAATTGTTAACATCGAAAAATAAAAATTAAGAACATATGCCAAAAGTGACTTAAGCACGTTTGAAGTCACAATTAATTTGTTAACAAACGATACACTGGCTCAAAATGATTTTGAATGCGTTTATGTTTAAACTTCCGTAGTAACATTAGTAATATTGTTTACTAACTACTTACCAGTTACATTTGAAACAATATAAAGGTTATTAAAAAATGTTCTAGCTGTGTTTCCGTCATTTGTATTTCCAAAGTTTTGAGTAGGAGCATCAACCAATATACCTAACTGACTTAATAGTTCATCTTGTATTATTTTTTTCCTTTTATTGATAATACCCTGTTCTTCTTTTGGAACCTACGATAAGAAAAAAAAAGTAAAATGACATATATTAATCTATTTACATAGAACTAGTAATATTGTTCGTATTTATAAACGTGCAAGATTTACTACTAAATTATAACGTCAAAAAGCTAAAAATTTATAAATTTCATGAATTTATAAGCTTAGAATCATTAACGCTATAAATTACATTCATACAAGAAAAAACTAAGGTGTCATTTAATGAAATCTGTTTTTAAATTATTTGATTTTGTAACTTTTTTGTAACCAATTCCATAAATCGGATTCGATCATGCAACACAGAAAATTCTTTGTACTACATTTTCCAAACTATTCAGTTCTGATATAGTACCACTACAGGCCAAACATCTTTGACTTGACGATCAATTCAGTGCATTGCAAATCTAAAATTATTATTATATTTTTATATAGATATTTAAATTATTTTCGATAAAATATATTTAGATGAAAATGAAGTTGATTTTGTAAAGTTTATAACCGAACATGTTTAAACTAATTGGGTAGAATAACGTGGATTATCTACCTATCCATGCTGGTAAATATTGATTCTACTTTAATTTAACGTGGATATCTGCATAGGCTATTCACTTAAATTTTCAAATAATATTAAAACGGGGTTGATAATAAAAAACAAGGAGCTTTTAAGGTACAAAATAGTTCATATTGATTGTAGCATGTAAATGGTATTGTGCAAATTCAACGACGAATCAATTGTCTCGCCAAGTTATAGACTTGTTATAATTAAATATTCTCCGAAATTAATGCAAAGAATTCATGTAGATTAATTTAGTCAGATAATTCATGCAAATATCCACGTTGAATCAATGTGAATGAACGTGGATAATCGACTCGTTATTTTCGGCATAAAAATAGCGTATGACGAAATGTTTGCTTAATCAATTTACCCTAACGATTGTCCTAAGTAATTAAGAAAATTATTTGCCATGTACACACCTTGCCATCTATCATCGTAAGCTTTAAATCGTAGGATATTGAGCATCCTGTCGTTTCAAAGTTTTTTAGCTCTGAAATTTGCTTTTTCATATCTTCTTCTTCTTGGATACATAAAACATCCGTTTCTTTTTCGAACATAATTTTGATTGGTCGACAAAACTTTGGTGAAGATGAACTTTCCATATCATATAATTTTAGAGGCACGAATGATGAACAAAAAATACTATTGAATTTTGCATCTTTGTCTTCAGCCTTTTGCTTATAAACGTTAGCGTTTGTCCCGTCAAAACCATATTTACCAAGAAATACTAATTTTTTTGTAGCCGTTCGATCAAATTTGAGATTTAAATAATTTAATAATTATTATAATCGTTTCAGTGAATAACTTAGTAAGTTTATTAGTGAAACTTCATATTTTGTTTCCGTAACTATTAAATCATTCGGATAAGACTCATTTTTAGCTTCTCTAACCTAAATAAAACAATTATGGTCATTTTGCGGGATAAGGCCGGAATAAAAATTATATTTGAATTTATTTTTGTTCCCTAGGAGAAAATATATTTACCTAAAAAAGCTAATGAAAGCTAATAAATTTTATTAACAATTATGTGAATAATATTATTTTCACCAGGATCTCCCAAAGAAAGATCTTTAAATCAATATTTTTTTATGTAAAAAAAATAGTTTGGCCCAAGCTGAAGGAATCTGTTTCTCTTAAAAATATCAAAAATGATCACTCGATTGCAAAGTAACAAATAAATAATCAAGTTTAATTTGATATTTATTAAAAACCACTATCTAAAATTAATAAAATTGTAATCTTGTAATTTGATTTATCAGAGCCTGCAGATTTTTCATACAGCATAGGCACTACAACAATTTATTTAAAAATCTTACCTCGTTATGACGTGGCAAAAAATCGTGACCATATTCTAGTGCAACATCTCTTATTGTTTGATAAACTTGTTTAGATAAATTAGTATCGATCATTAATGACAAAGCTCTTTCAGGAGGCAATTGCGTACCAGATCTTTTCTTATACGCATTTTCAATATTTATTGCATAATAAGGATCAACTATCTTAGAAATTAATTTGACTCCAGGCGAATTATTGTCCAACTTTAATTTTTTTTTTCGCTGCTTCATAAACTTCTTCAGCGCTTAATTGACCACGCAAAGCTGTAGTTCGTCGTCTTTTTGTTGCTTCTGACGCCTTATTAAATGAAACGTTATATTTTTGTTCAGTCGTTTGTATACCTTCAAAAAATATATAGAAATAAAATATTTTACAATATATAACATCATAATGTTTAGCCTTCAAATATAAAACTACTTTTAGATAAATTAATAAAAACAAAAATCAAGTTAACCATAAAAAATGTCAGTTTTTTAAATAATCATAATATACTGATGAATATATCTTACCTGCTTTAGTAGCATTTTTCTCAATTTGCACTAAATTAAATTCGACATCTTGTTTAAGCCATTCAGCATATTTATTTTCGAAAACACTATAATTTCTTTTATTTTTTGGGAGAGTAGATAATCTACGCTTAACATTGTTGAAGAAAATTTTCCATAATATTAAAGAGACTTCAGTCTTTCCGGTAACACTTAATTCTAAACTATTACTCAAGTAATAGACACAACTACATCAGCTTGTTTTGCAAAATCTAATGTATAATTATCTTTTAAAATTAAAAAAATTTCTTGGCGTTTTATATTAAATGAACGCATTTTCAAAATACTGTTTGTGATCGCAAACAATCGTTCTTAACCAAGAATGAATTTGAAATGAGTTTTCATCAGGCAAAACTAAACTACGAGGATTGATTTAAAAACATAAAACTATGTACTTTTGACTTTTACCGCGCATTAATAAATAACATCTAAGAATATCCTACTCTAAGCTAAATGAAATACTTTCTGCGAAAAATAATAAAATAATTTAATAACGGTAGTTCTAAACGAAGCTATAAACGATTATTAATGAAAGCACAGTTACAAAAATATCATAACTTGTATTAATATTGTCAAGTTTTGATAAATCAAATAATAAGTTTTAATTACATTATACAATATTTTTATTACATAATGTAATGCGCACAATGATTTTTTTTATCAGAATAAATTTGAAATGAGTTTTCATCAGACAAAATTAAACTACCAGGACTAATTTATAAAAAAAAAAATTGTACTTTTGACATCTACTGTGCGCAAAAAATAAAAACTAGGAATTATACTCTAAGAAAAATAAATACTTATTGAAAATATCAAATCAATTTGATAATTATAGTTATAAACGATTATTATTAAGAATGCAGTTACAAACATTATCATCATGTTTTTTTTGTTATTATAATTATCAAGTTGATATATGTATATATGTATGTATGTATATGTATAAAAATATATATAAATATGTATATATATGGTTGCATAGACACACGTGCCTGTGTATGCATTTATTTATTTATTTATTTCACATGCATATCTTTACACCCTTACGTTGTATAAATAAATATACATATATGACTTTAAGGGTACTTTTATTGAAAAATTCAAAAAATTTTACAAAAGTATATTTATGTTTATAGTGAAAAATGCTTCCCTGTAGAGCTATGAATTAATTCATTAGTGCTGAAACCCCAATTATTGCCAAAATTGACATCTTTGGCTCCCTATCATTTTGGTAAAAAGTAATTTAAAAATCTGAAAAAATTCAGGTGCACTGGAAACTGTTTCTGGAACATATATTGGAACATAAGAACTGAGATCAATCAAACAAAGCCTAGTTTTTGTTTATTGGTGAACAACTAAAATTTTCTTTTTATATATTAGACCGTCATACAAACACCATAAGTACAAATAAGAAACGAGCATGGCAAGTTACGTAGTAATTATCTTGAGAGTTGTTTCTTGCTTCATTACGATTAAATACAATAAACTTGACTTTGTTTGATTGATCTCAGTTCTTTTCTATCTGTAATTTCGTTGCGGAATATATCAAACTCGCCTAACCTTTTACTTTTTTAAAAGTTAATTTTTTAGAGATTTATTATATATTTAAATTCCCAATCATTATTTAGTTGATTATCAGTAGTTAATCAGTATTTTATTGATCCTAAAAAACGTAAATTATTTTACTTACGTATGTTGTTATTACATGTAAAAGGTGCCACGTCATTTAAGAATAACGAACTGTAGAAGGTATCTTCATTTTATGAAGCAGCATTAGCTTTACATTTAATTCCTACTAACAAAAAATCGCGCGAGTAGTCGCACGAGAACGCACGCGATTACTCGCGACAATAATTAATAAATAATAATAATCAAGATGTTGCATATGAAGACTTTTTGACATTGTCAGACGAGTGTAGAGTGGACGATGGAGATTTAGACACATCAGTGCAACAAGTTTTCATTAGTGTAAGTTTGTTATTATATGCAATTTATAATATGACAGTATCTTTTATTACGTATCTTTTATTTTGTACATTTGACGGTATCTTTTATTATGTATATTTTACGGTATTTTTTATTATGTACATTTTACAGTATCTTTTATTATGACACATTAGTGCAACAAGTTTTCATTACACTGAGAGAAATGTACAGTTGGATTAACCGGAAATTCTGTCAGTTTTTACCAGAGCGCTCAAGAAAATGGTTTAAGATTGAATCTGCCTTAACACTACCGTTGTTTTTACCTGGCAGTAAGCATAAGTATAAAAATTGAATATTTAAAAAGTGATTCATTGTTTTGGCATGAAAATAGGTTTAGAAGTCCTCAGAGTACAGTATATCTAATTTGTCAATTTTCATGACTTATCCCTAAGCAGAAGGTTTGCTTAGCTCCGACGAGCCCATGTCATCGTCAGGTTTTGAGGGCAATGCTGGTCTACAGTTTTCAGATTAGCCAAGAGACTTCACAGGTATGTCACATTATACTCTGAGGGCTTCTAAACCAATATTCATGGCTGAACAATGCATTGATTTATAATTATTCAAATTTTTTGTTTAAGAAAAAGTATACAAATTTTGAGGCTAAGAGGTTAGGAGACAGTACAGTTATACTATATACTCATTACAATACATTATAAATTGGAATAAAGTCTTTGCTGGCCAAAATGGTGGGATAACCCTGTTTTCTCAAAACAAAAAAACTCAATTCATAAGTAAACAGCAACGTTTCGTCCCTGGTGGGGACCTCTTCAAGCCTTTATTAAAACAGAAAAATTATAAATGTATAAAAATATTTACAAAATATGGAAATCATTAATATAATTGTTGCGCAGCAGTCGAAAAAACTTAATGTTCTCCATCAAATGAACATGGACGTAAAAAGAGTGAGTCGAGACTTAGAATTCCCAATGCCACCAGAGCACATGAGAGCAGAAGTACTAGCCAAAATATCGAATATCAATGCCATACACCAAAACGAACGAACGTTAGCCGTGCTGCATTTACCACTAGTAGACCGAATGCCGTACCAATTATACAGGATGCATCCAATCAATGTGCCACAGAACATGAAGAACAAAACAATAGGGCAAGCTTTCATAAAACCGTCCCATGAATACATAGCTATCAGCTACGACCATACAAGATATATTAAATTCAATGAAAAACACAGACAAACATGTATCACGACACACTATGCAGATATATGCCCGATCCTAGGAGCACTCAGGAACGTGCCCGAATCCAGAGACTGTGAGATAACATTACTCCTAAATCCCAGCCAGAAAGCAATCAACCACTGCGATATACCATACAGGATGAACAGGCAGACCCAATGGACGTATTTAGAATATGATAAATCATGGCTTTATTCCACGACCGAACCAGAAACACTAAACATTATATGGCAAACCAAACACGAAACCAAAATAACAATAAAAGAAACAGGAATTGTGCATGTAGCTCCTACGTGCATAGCAACAACTACAGAAGCCACAATAACTGGAGAAATAATCAGAAACACAGAATACATTTATTTATACAAACCAGATATAAACCTCAAAATAACAGACATTTATCCGCCCCTAAATAAAGAAGACAACGACATAGAAGTTCATAGTTTAGAAACAACAAAGATATTAACACCCAATACAGCTAATAATGACGGAAAATCGTTACACGAAATAATGAGTCAGTTAGAAGAGATAGGCGAACACAAAAGACAGAATGATAGAAATGACACAACACTATACGGAAGTGTGACTATTCAGTTAGCAATCATAGTAATAATAGTAGTAATAATCATAAAAATGAAATGCCTCGGCAAATGCCAATACCTCAACAAAAGACACGCCCACCCATCACCCAAAAGAAATGACAAGAGACGAAAACTCATCTCAAATGATGAGGAACTCGAACTCGAAAACATCTCAATTAGCCGCGAAAGCCCCAATACCCCACATTTAGACCGCGAAACCCTTGAAAGTAAAACGTCAAAAAGCACAAAGAAAATGTTATTTCTTAAACGTGTTTTTAAATTAATCTAAGTAGTGTTTGTAGTATTTTTGGGGTTACAGCTCATATCTTATAATCCTAAAAAGAAAAAAAAGCGAAGTGTTAGTGTAAAAGCAGAGCAGTAAAGTTATTTAAAAAAGTGTGAAGTGTAGTGATTTTAAAAATATGTGTAATAATCGTGATGCCAAGGGAAGGTTTGCGAGTACCCATCCTGACAAGAAGTCTCTCGAGGAAGAGGCAAGAAGAGGCTAAGAAGTTTTCTAGGAGCAACAGGCGAGGATGAACCTGCCAACAGGACATGATCTTCAACTTCAGCAAGAAAGATACAAACTCCAGCAGCGGAAGGAACCTCTGTGGTCAGGAATATATTGATTTATATTATCATCCTATTTTCTGCTCTCGAGGAACTTTTGATTTGCAAACAATGCCATGGTCAAGTTAAACTTGGCAAAACTAAAGCTCAAGGATTAGGATTCAAGATTGAAGTAGTGTGCATTAAGTGTGGTCAGCTGGCAGCTATCAAGTCATGCAGAAAAGTTGGCGTCTAAAACCATGCTCGGGAGAACAACAAAAAAGCAGTGGTTACTTTTCGTACTGCAGAGACTGGAGCACCCGGATCAAACATTTGGAGGTTGGACAGGTAATTTTCTGCAGTTTTAACTTAAAGATTCTACACAGTGCCCAAAAAAAAAGATAAGTATAAAGTGTTGTGATTATCAAGAATAGAATAATCATTTTATCACATTTTTATAAGAATCCATAAAATGCATGTTTTTGTTGCAGGTAAGAAAAGCCGTACAGAACCCAGAGGTATAAGTGAATATACCTCATAATTGCTAAGAGTCAAGGTCTATGTGTGTGGAATATAGAAAACTTGTTCTCAAAGGATTTGGTAAGCACTATGTTAAGTTACACTTTCGACAATTTTCATAAACTTCAAATTAAAATCCCTGCATTTATACCAAAACTACAAGTGTACAAAGTATCCTCCTTGAGTTTGAGCCCAAAAGAACCATTCGTTCACTTGGAATCCTACGGACAGTGAAAAAGTTCACAAATTCTTGCCCTGAGTGCCATAATAGGCCAGCAGGAATAAGAAAGGTTTTAGCATAATAAAATTAAAGGTATTTATGTTAAATATATCTATAAATAATTTCGAATGATTTACTTCAAATTTATGAATTTTTCTTAGTTCTTTTTTTCAGGGTTTAAAGGCGTTGTGTCCCCTTAAACTATTGCATATTTGATATGATTTATTATACATGATTATTACAACTATTAAATTTATATTTAACTCCAATTATATTTTAATAGATTAACAGTTAAATTTAGTTTATCAATATCAATAAATGTATCAGAAAAAAAGCTTCACTACCAGTAGACGAAGTCCAGGTGTCAAAATCACCTCCCGGATGGTGAGACATGATCTATCATACAAAGCACTTTGTATATAACAAATATACCAAAAGAATATTTTTACTTCTAGTAGACGATGTCCAAGTGTCAAAATCACGTTTCGTCTATGATACAGTGCACTAAGTATACAACAAATGTACCAGAAAAAAATTTTCTCTTCCAGTAGACGATGTCTAGGTGTCAAAATCACCTCCCGGATGTTGAAACATGGTCTATGATACCTCGCACTCAGTATTCAACAAATATACTAAAAGAATATTTGTCTTCCAGTAAACGATATCCAGGTATCAAAATCAACTTCTGGATGGCAAGACATGGTCTATGATATAATGCACTTGATATTCAACAAATGTACTAAAAGAATATTTTTACTTTCAGTAGACGATGTCCAGTTGTCAAAATCACCATCCAAATAACGAGATATGGTCTACGATACAACGCACTTTGTAGATAACAAATATACCGAAAGAATGATTCTACTTCTAGTAGACGATGTCCAAGTGTCAAAATTACCTTCCAAATAACGAGACATGGTCTACGATACAACGCACTTAGTATAGAACAAATGTACTAAAAAAAAATCTCTACTTCCAGTAGACGATGTCCAGGTGTCAAAATCACACAATATATAACAAATATACTAAAAGAATATTTTTACTTTCAGTATACGATGTCCAGGTGTCAAAATCACCTCCCGGATCGTGAGGCATAGTCTATGATACAACGCACTTAGTATACAACAAAAGTACGAAATGAAAATTGTATCTTTTAGTGGACGATGTCTAGGTGTTAAAATGATTCTGAGGTTATTCCATTATAAATGTAGTATACATGATATATAACCCTACCTTCTAAGTTATACAAAGTTCAACTACAAAAATATCTTGTTTATATTTATAAATATATTATCAGCGTCAGAATTTTAGGGAAGACCAAAATTCTAAGAAGTCCAGAAAAATTTCCTGAAAAACCCGGAAAGTGCAAAATTTAATCTTTACATTAAAATATTACAATATTGGCGCACAAAAAAATAAAATCAAATGGTAAAAATGTTCCTAAATATTAGGACTAATGTGATACTTACCAGTCTTATAGCACTTACCAGAACGAGGGGTATATAAGAAGTGTATCATGAGCGGGTCGGTGGATAAAAATTCGCAAAATTAGCAAGGGATGGACTTTGCAAAAGCAAAAGTTTTGAGAAAAATATTTTTTACATTTTAGTTTTTTATTTGAGAACCGCTAAACAAAATCGCTTAAAATTTTAGCAGCAGTTAGCTTTTTTATAGTTAATCACCAAATTAAATTCTGTAGCATTTTACTACATTGTTTTAGAGACATTGCGTCGCTATGCCTCCCAACACAGGTGCGCAACACCTAACCGTAGGATTTAGCGCGATCGTCACGTTTGGAAGAACGCTAGGGAGAGGGAAAAATAATCACACACAATAGTTATAGTTTATTTATTTATTTATTTATTTATTTATTCACCAGAAATTTTTTTACATGGCATGTGAATCATGCCTGAAAATCCTGCAGAGGTAAACAAAGATACCTGTTAGCAGGCCTGGTTACAACAAAACATGTATAAATCTTAAAATTAGAACTTAACCTATGTAAAACTATTTATGTACATAAATATATGTTTCGCTGTAGAATTCTTATTGTTGTTTTAAACAACAATTTACAAATTTTTTAATCATTTCTTATTTATTACTATTCTTATTATTAATATATAAAAGTATTTTTCAACAATTGGATTTTATCCATTCTATAATTTTTCTCTTTTGTGAATATTTTTCTATATTTAATACTTTTAGTTGATTTGGAAGCTCATTATAAATATTTATTGCTTTCATATAGCTATTTTTATTGCTAATTCTTTTATTAGTCTTAGGTATAATGATACTTCTATTTCTAGTAATACTATCTGATGCTAAGTATTTTTCTTTTAGATCATTATAATGCATTGTACAATATTCAGAGGATTGTCGTTTGATGGAAACTTATTTTTATTTATGATTTTTATAATTTTGTTTTGCAGCTTTTGAACTTGGTCTCGACTATTTCTATATGCTCCTCCCCAAGCAACAATACCATAGCTAATGATACTATGGAAAAAAGCATAATAGATCATTCTGAGAGTTTCAGTAGACATGGTTTTTGAGATTTTGTAAAAAGTATATACTAGGTATTTTGTCTTCCCGATTATATGTTTCATGTGATTTTCCCACCTTAGGTTGTAATCAAAGACAATTCCTAGATACTTAAAACTTTCTACCCTAGTTATATTTTTGTCAAGAATTTTGATGTTTACTTGAGCTGGTACACTTCCGACACTGCTCTCAAAAGTCATACAAACAGTCTTTCCTACATTTAATGACAACTTATTTAATGCTAGCCACTCCGATATGACACTTAGAAAATTGTTCATGGTAACTTGGGCTTCTATCCAATTATTACCAGTCGCTATAATAGCAGTATCATCTGCATACGAAACTATAGCCTCGGGGGGGATCTCCTTCAAAACATCATTTACGTATAGAATAAGAAGTAGAGGTCCTAAGATCGTTCCTTGTGGAACGCCTGTGTTAACCACAGAGCTATCGCTTTGAATACCGTCTATTTTGACTACTTGGTATCTGTCACTCAAGTAGCTGGAGAGGAGATCCAACGCTTGGCCCCTAATTCCAATGCAATCAAGGTTTGCCAGTAGTATGCTATGGTCAACAGTGTAGAAAGCTTTCGCCAGGTCAAGAAAAGTTATAATCGTAGGCTTACTCTTATCAACATTATTGTATAGTACATTAGTTATGTACTTTACATCTTTCGTACCAATCTTTCTCATGAAACCAAATTGTTGCTTCGAGATTATATCGTTCTGTTCTACAAAATCATGAATTCTATTATATATTATTCGCTCAAAAATCTTTGCAACATTGGATATGAGAGAGATAGGTCGATAATTCGTGATTTTGTGTTTCTCTCTTGATTTATAGACTGGCACTACTTCGGCCCTTTTTAAAGAATCTGGCCATATCGATTTCTCAATACACTTATTGAAAATATGGGTTAGAGGACCTACAATGTGTTTACATAGCAGTTTCAAGGTCTTTGCATTTATCTTATCAACTCCTCCATTTTTCAATTTCAGTGCATTGATTATACTTATTATTTCTGCTGTACTTGTTGGCTTTAGAAAAATAGAAATAGGATTCATGGTAGGCAGTTTAAGTTCAGTATTTACTGGTTTAACGATATTTGCACTTAGATTTCTACCTATATCACAAAAGAAAGTATTCATGTTTTGCGCTATCTGCAATTTATCAGTAATTTTTTGGTTATTTATTTTTATATAATTTATGGCATCATTGCATTTTTTAACTTTCCCAATTTTCATATTTATTATTTCCCAAAGTTTTTTTGGGGTATTTGAATTATTTTGAATAAGATTTGATTCGTATTTTATTTTAGCGTCGGTAATTACTTTATCTAATATTTTTGCATAAGTTTTATATTGTGTTTTTAGTTGATCGTTCTGTACATCTAGCTGCCATAAATTATATAAAAACTCTTTAGTTTCACACGACCTCAATATTGCATCAGTTATCCAGTTTTGTCTAACAGTGTGTTTTTTAGCCTTTTTCTTTGTTTTTGCCAACTCATAGCTTGATCTCGTTCAACAATTTTTCTATAGCCAGATTTGAATCATCCATCGACATAATCCCATCCCAGTCTCTAGCAATTGCATAATTTGTTAATTTTCTGTAATTTAAGAAAACATATGGCTTTTTATTTACTTCCTTCAGCTTATTTACATCAATTATGATCGAGTAATGGTCTGTTATATCATGCCTAATCTTATATGTGGCTGTTTATGCTATGAGACTTGATGAAAATATTGTCGATACGTGATCCCTTGGCTCTACCAATAGGTGGCTTTGTAATACCTACAAAACCAGGAATATATCCCTTATCAAGAAAATTGCATAAAAAATCTTGACTATAGTGATCACAGTCTAGTAGGTCAATATTAAAATCACCAATTACTAGGTGATTTTTTACATTTCTCTTTTTAATTAAGTACTTATTAAGGTCTAGTATAAACTCAGTCTTTGGTATCCCATGCGATCTGTACAAAGCCGAAATTTCAAGACTACTTTTATCATTTAAGGTTATCCTAGTATTTATTATCCTAATTCTACCTGCTTCAACAACTTCGGTATGTTGGACTAGATTGTTATTGACAAATACAATGACGCCATCATTCCTATTTATCCTACTATCATTATAGTATATTATATAATCATAATCTGAGACATTCAGTTGGTATAAATTATAATTAATTTGCTCTAAAACTTCGGAACATATTACAATCGCTGGTTTGATAGCTAAACTCTCTATTAAAATTTTTAGTTTATCAAAATTTGCATTAATACTTCGAATATTTACGTGCAGGATAATATCTTTTTTGTTGTTTATATACTTTATTAAAATTTTCAATATTACTCCACGTCCTTACCTTTTACATTAATTCTTTTTGAAACCTATCTAAATAATCAAAAGTATCCATATTACCTATTTTTTAATCTTGTTTTTTTCGCTTTTGTTGACTGGTGTTGATGCAGTGGATTGCAGCTTTGGTTGGCTCAGTAGTACTTGTTGTTCACGTCTTGTGCGTGGTTTTGAGTTATGTTGAGGTTCTTTTTTCGTTTTATTGCGTGGAGTGTTATTTTCATGTTGCTGAATTTCCTTATCTACAGCATTATTGACATCTACAGGTACTTCGAGCCTGTTTGCTGATTCCATGTTGCGATAGATTGATTCAGTTGCCGGAAAGGTGGGTTTAATGGGATAATCGACGGAGTCGATATATCTATCGATTTTTTTTTCAATATGCTACAGTGGCTCGAGTCATAAGTAAAATGTTTTGTGTTTAGCTTTGATTTATATCTCGTATTACTATAATGACAGTTTATGCACTTTGCACTGTCCTTATCACAGTCACTCGTTTTATGAGTTTCAGAACATTTCAAACACAAGGTATCATTTCTGCATTTCTTAGCATTGTGTCCGAATCTCCCACACTCGAAACACGGGCAGATGTTTACTAAGTCATACACTTTACAATGTTGATACCCAACAAAAATTTTGTTGCCATTTTCTCTTACGTGCTTATAGATCTCAGCTGGGACTTCCATCAGAACAGTGCTTAAGTTGTTGTGCTTGTTCTTGTACATATGCATGACTTCTCCGTTCTTATCAAAGTTCCTGAAATTTCTTTTATTAATGTCCTTCTCGATTTCCTTGGTTTGCATGTTCATATAATTGTCGATACCCACTATTTTGATCTTCGGATTATTTAATTCATTCTTTATTATATTACATTCGTCCACTACTTTTTCTTTCAGTACTGTTATCATTCAGGCAGCTTATAATAACTTCATCATTTTTGTTAACGTATATGTTTTTTGTTTGAATGTTTTTATCGGCTGTGAGACATTCTATTACCGATTTCATGAGATCGATATTGCTGTTATTGCTTAGCTTGACAGATATTTTAGGAACTTTTTTCTGAGTTGCTCTTGAGTACTTAATAGTATCTAAGTACGTGCGGAACTTAACATCAATCCCACTCTTGATGTTTTGCATTTTTTCTTTAAGAAGGTCGTTTTTCTCAGTTAGTTCACTCACTAGCCTTTTCAACAGCATATTTTCAGTTTTTAAAAGTTCAATGTCACTTTCTTCGATAGTTTCAGCATCTTGTAAGTCTTGAGTCTTGTCACTTGTCTCAGCCAATAGGTCATTTTTCACATCTTCAGATTTTTTTAGCTTAATCTGCGCTATTAAAATTGAGGCAGATTCGCTTAAAACTTCCTCATCGATTTATGAGGTTACGTTTTGATAGCTGTGTTTAGGGCAAACTATGAGGTTATTTCCAACGAATTTAGTTTTCGTTTTTTTGCGTGAGGCAACTATGGTGATAAGCCTCATCACAAATAACGCACACTGCTGTTGTTGCTGGTTTATTCTTACAACATGCAAAATTACTGCGACACCTGTCAGGAGGCTTGTTCCGTCCCGACGCCATCTTGACATGTGTGGAATTGTGCTAATTTTGGCTTAGAAAAGTTATCAAAATTTTTAATACAAAGAAAAAAAAATTTTTTTAATTTTCGAAATTTTCAAAACTCCCGCTTTAGCAGATTTTTCTGCTAAAGCTACGCAAAAAGGCACTGCGTGGATCGGCTCCGGGGTTTTTAAAGTCTCGGTACCGATTCACGCAGTTATGAAATTTAGATGAAAAAGATCGTGGTAGTCCAATCAGCATTCGCCACAAAGGATCGACGCGTGGCTGGTCTTTTCCAGAGCCAGGTCATCTAATATAAAAATATTTCCGCTGTTACGAACAAATTTTGTTGGTTATTTATTAGGACAAACCGGTTCTCTATTTTTGGTTTCTTCTTTTTGTGTTCTTCTTCACAACGCGTGAGCTGGAGTCTACAATGTTGTGTCCTCTTATTATTGACTATAGTATTTGTAGGTCTAAGCTCTCTAAGGTCTGAGGCCGGCGTTTCGCCAGGCAATGCACTTTCCACTTCACTTCATTTTTGTATGCGTTGCGACTTTGAATTTAAAAGTTGCGCTTCTTCTATATGTCGTTTTTAAATCGAGCGATGGCAGCACTTACTGGATTATCGACTTCAGTTTTTTTTTTATTTCTTATTTATTTATTTTTTCATTTATTTATGCTACCTGTATTTTCAACATTTTATATAAAAGTTGGCGACTTTAATTGTCGCTTTACAATTTGTTTGATTTCACATTGAATATTTGTTTTTTTGGCATATACTAGTATTATTAATGCTAAACGATATAAGTTATTAATAATTATTATGCTCAACTAGCAATTTAGCAACAATTCACTAAAACTCATGAATTATTAAAATTTTTTTGAATTCTGATACTTTACCGCTCTTTAGGGTATTGATTTATACTTAAAAACGAAAGTTGCAAACCGTTGTTTATAAGCTTATTATAAACAAACATGCAGTGTGAAAATTATTATCTTACAATTAGTCTCTAATTTGTTAATTAAGCATTCTCTATTTATATATAATTTCACAACTTCCAATTTATTTCAACTACAGTAACTTTGTTAATAATGATTGAATTGTCGACTAATAAAAAATAATAGTATTTCAATACATAATAGTTTAATACATCCTTGAATAATTTCTCTAATTTCAATAAAAAAAAAACTAATTTTTATTATGCCCCGCATTAATCAATTAAATGCAACAATCCTGGAAGATTCCAATTTCAATGCTGAGTTTCGCGATTTTCTCGATTTCGCGATCAACGCAGGTCTGTGTATTTCTTTTCTAATTTCTGAATTTCGTTCCTCGCAACAGTTGTAGTTAGTTCATCATTCTGATCAAACGTTCATTTATTCAACGTTTTATTGTGACGATGGTTCGTCGTTATAAGAGGTTCTGTCCCGGTGGAAGGTGGGAGCGTGTAAACGTAAGTATTAATTATTATTGCTTACAGTAATGACATTGCTTCTGTTCGGTCGTAAATTTATTTACAATTTTCTCTATTATTTTATTCGTATTTCGCTCATTGGAATATGTTGCGCGCTTTCCGGGCCGACGATCGCTATATGAATGAGCGACTTCAAGGTTGTTTCAACCTCCCTTTTTACGACTGGCATTTGCATCGCTTATTTTTATCAGAGGAGTTCCGGTTCGTGTCGACGGAAGGGTTTTCCGTGGAGGTTGAAGTTTCCCAGTACCTGCTTGTCCTATATGTCAGTCACTTCCCAATACATCGTCAACCGCTGGATCGGGAATTATTGAGGACATCACGAAGTCTTTTGTGTCTGAGTTCGTCCGTCTCGCCGTCTAGTTTATTACTATGTGCTCTCCATACTATTACTAAATTTATTTCTTTGCATATTTTAGATTTATTATATGAATAAAAATTTAATTATCGTATTATTTGTTTGTGCAAATATATTTTTTTTTTGTATAACCTATCCTAATAAATTGCATTAATTTTAAAAATGTTTGTCTCTCTACGTAATGATTAGTAGTCCGCTTGGACACATTTGTACGTCCGAGATGTCGCATTTGTTCGCGCTGTATCGTATGTCCGTCCTAACTGTATCGTAAGAGCGTGCTGCTATCGTCTCCACATTTCGGTACGTCTCTCCTGCAGACACATTCGTTTGTCCCTCTCGTACTACATGGATGTTCCTTGGATTGATTATGATAGACTGCTATCTCCTTGCAATCTTAGATGACTAATGGTGGCATTTGTATAGCCGTCTCTGCTGGTGATCTGTGACAATGTACTTGTGGTGTTAAATTCTCCATGCTGTACGCTGTGTATCTTGTGTTATGTATTAATATCGGCTGTATCGTCGGTATTTCCAGGTTTTCGGCTTTATTTACTTGCACTCTGCTTTTTGTTTTATTAAGATTTTTCCGCCTATAGCATGCACTGCATGAACGTATTGAGCAGCAATATTTATAGGCTAATATTACTATGGCAATCAAAATTAGTGGACTGATTGCTGCGAACGAGATGTATAATGTACTTAAATACTTTTCTCTCTTTTGTTGAGCAATTTCGGCGAACTTGTCATCAATTTGCTGGAGTGTGATGGCGTCCTCGCTTTCCGCCCATCGTTGTACTTGCTGTTTTTCTGAGTCCGAGAATTCCGGGATTTCTTTGACAGACTCGTAGTCCTTGATCATGTTGAATGTTGTGAACGATAGGTTGAATGTCAAAGCTGTAGGTTTGATTTGTTTGTAAAATATTCACTCCGTACAGTATATTCTGGTTAGTGTGAGCATAGCATTGTCCGCGTAGCATGAATATACCCGTTCCCGTTATTGTCAGTTCTGCCATTCTTTCCTCTTTGCACATAATTCTCATCTGTACTGGAAACATGATTGAATAGAGCCATTCGTCCGTGCTTTCTAGCTTACTCCAATAGGGTGTGAACTGTAATGATATAGCTAACTTGCATATCCGTAAGGTAGCTGCAGTTGGCCTAGCTAACAATGCGAACTCGCACGGACTATTTTGGTTGTCCAAGTTGAATGGTAAAGTCGGTGGACATATTAGGACGTTTTGGTAGTCGCTACAACTAGTCATGTAGTCCTTTGTAGCCACTAAGTATTGCTGCATATCGTGGGACACTGCTATGTGAGAATATTGCGGTATTAAAGTTACGTATGATGTTGAGTTTGTAACCATTTCTTTTGGTATTGGCAATGGGTGAATTTTGTACTGTAAGTACCTAATTTTGTCTGATAACGGAAATTCTAACAGTACTACCAACTTCCCCTGTGATGTGCTTACGCTTGTTTTAGACAGTGCATGTAGCATGTCCACAGTAACTGTATTATGGTCCCACGGTAGCATATGTCCGTTTATTGTCTTCAAAATGTCTTGTAGTTGATCATGAGTGAATAATAATGGGTGCAGGTGTCGTTGGGTAGCCGTTTCAATAGTATTCACTAAGGTTTTATAGGGATTTATGCTATTACCCAATGATTGTTCGAACTGGTATACCCATTTATTCAAAGTCTCGGTGACTAAGGTATGCTCCGCCAATACTTGTAACTGTGATGTTTTATTTATTATATTTGACAATTGTTGGTGTTGCTGATGCAGTATCATTTTGTCTTTCGCAAGTTCTTCATGCATTGATTCGAAATTGGACTTTATTATATGTGTTTGTTTGGCGGCAAGAGCTGATATGTTAGCCGTCCTCTGGTACAGAGCATCGATGTCCTGATTGAGTTGATCTCTGTCTCCTGCATCCATAGTCCCGAAAAGTTGTCGACTGTCCCAACCAACAAACTCTAGCGGGGCTCCTCGCTTTGCCAGGCCGTTAGTATATGGTGAAAATTGAGGGAGGATGTCGGCTGCTGGTTTTTGAACTTGTGCGTTGGAATCAGTTCCCGGCATTCCTCAAACCCAGCTTCTCTTTACACGTGTCGGACATCTTGACCATCTGCTTCTCTCTCCAAATTACGGTATTTTCCCATTTACTGAGGTCAAAATTTACTGCGATTCTCCATTTAGTTCTTTGAATCTTCACCTCTCCCTTATATTCGTAGTATATACCTGCTTAACCTCTGGGTTTTGCTTAACCTCTATAAGCTTGTAGAAAGGTGGACTCTCCTCGTCTAATCCTTGGTAGCTCGGCAGCCAGATTAGCGTCAGAAGCAGTGTTCTCCACATCTTTTAGGCGTACCGAAAAGATAAATATTTATTTTTACTAACTGCTCTATCTATACAATTTTTCTAATTTATCTTTATGTTTAACAATTAGTTTTCCGTTCGATGATTCTACAACCACATTATTATTTTCTCTGATTTCTTTTACTATGAACTGTCCATTATAATATTTATCTAATTTACCATACTTTTAGAACTCTGACTTCTTCGCCTACCTCTAGTTTTAGAGGTCTAGCCCTTTTATCATAGTACTCTTTGTTATTAACTTTGAATTTATTAAATTGTTTCTGGCTAGGCTTTGCATTTCTTTTAAGCATTCTGTTAGTTCTTGTACGTAATCATTATAAGTTTCAAGCTCGAATTCGTCCGGCAATCGGTGTGGTGCTCTCGCTGGGCGTCCGTACACTAGCTCGAACGGTGTAAAACCTGTTGATGCATGTATTGATGTATTATACTCGTGCATGGCGAATGGAATGACCTTGTTCCAATCTTGTTTGCAAGGCGCTTTATTCCTTAAGAAATCCGCAAGGACAGCGTGACCCCGCTCTAGCGATCCATTCGACTGCGGATGATATGCGGTTGTAGTATCGAGTTTGAACTGCTAAATTTCTGACAACTCTAATAGTAGTTTATTTTGAAAACTTCTGCCTCTATCACTTAATATGATACAGGGTATTCCATGTTGGGCAAACAAATATCTTGTTAAAGCGTTTGCGATGGTGATGGCTTTTATATTTGGAATAGGTACAGCTATGCAGAACTTGGAAAACTGACATTGCATAGTGAGGATGTGCATATTCCCTTCGGTTGTTTTACACAGCGGACCTACTGTGTCGATGGCTACTTTATGGAAAACTTCCGAAGGCGTATCAGTGATGACCATGGGTTCTCTGGTTTTTATTCTAACTAGTTTTTGTTCTTGAGATTTTTCACACTTACGGACGTAGTCATGTATGTCCTCTTTCATTCCTTTCCACTGATATCGCTCACGGATGCGTCTATACGTCTTACCCATTCCTATGTGTCCCCCGAATAGACTGTTGTGATAGTCCTCTAACACAGCTAGACGATACTCCGGAGCTAGCACTTTGCACGTTCCGTAGCAGAATGTTATCGTTATTTTAACATTTTTAAAGAAGTTCTTTAAATTGAATGTTTGTACTAAATCTTCTAGGAAGTGTGTCCGTGAGTTCATCTGTTCTAGCTATCCTGAATGAGCGCAGTTTCTTTTCTGTTATAAGTTCTTTTAACGTTTTCGAACACTTATATAAGCTGCTGGGTTTAACTTCATCGCCTACTGTTTCGATTACTACCAGGCTGAAAACGTATCTCTTGCGGTTGATGGTTATTATTACATATCCCACGTCAGCTTTAGCTTTCGTTAGATCGTCTCGATATATGGCTTCAATGTCTGTAAGCAGTTTATTAGTGCTTGTAGACAGATTTAGATCTTTGGGCACGAAGTGAACTATGTTGTCCTTTAAATAAGTCACACACTCTCTCGTACTTAATAATTTCAAGCTGATCATAGCGGCTATAGGCTCTGCTATACCGAGCAACGGTGCTGTGGCTGGACGTTGCTTATTGAAGTCGGTCGTAGCTGGCCTATTATCCGGCATACTTACGGGACGTGCACCGCCGTCTACTGGTTCGACCTGAATCGACCTTTTCCTTAACGGTATAGGCGGTGCGTCTAATGTATCGTTGTTGTTCTCTTCCGTTAGCGTGACATCCGTGGTTTGCTCTTCACTTGCGGACAAAAATTCTGTCACATCTGGCTCTGAAAAGGCCACAGTCTTCACCGTGTCCTTTCTCCTTTGTCTCAATCTTTTTGCAATCGTACTTTCATCTAAATTGGCCTGTCCACCCTCCATACCAGCAGGAATCGGTGGTGCATCTTTCCTTGAACTTGGTTTCAGTCCGGTTTTCTTTTTGTCCGTTTCTTTCGTATCGTCCGACTTGTTTTTGCTTCTATTTTGCCTAACCAACGATGTTTTTGTCGGTTTTGGCCTAATCGGCATCACTCGCACCTCTTCACCCTGGTTTTTACTTTCTTCGCTTTTACTCTCATCGTCTGAATTCTCTTGGTCGTGCTTATCGATTGGATTTCTAGACAATGCGTCCACATTGCGTCCACATTCAGTCGTCCGGGTTTATACTTAAAAGTGTAGTGATAATTTCGCAAGCACATTCTCCATCTGTTAAGCCGACTAACGGGGTCTTTCAAAGAGTCCATCCAGGTTAGAGGTTCATGGCCTCCGAATACCGTAAAGTGCCTTCCGTACAGGTAGTGTCTAAAATAATCTACGGCTTCTACCATTGCCAGGCATTCTTTTTCGGTTGTTGAATAATTTTTCTCAGCTTTCTTGAGAGAGCGGGACATGTAGCTATTGGGTGGTCTTTGCCTGGCTCACCTTGACTGAGGATTGCTCCTAATGCTTCGTCACTGGCATCCGTAGTTAATATGAACGGCTTTTCCACGTCCACTGATACTAAAACTGGCGCCTCACACAGGGCTTGTTTTAATACTTCAAAACTCTGGTCCTGTTCGGATGTCCACTACCACTTCTTGTTCTTCTGCAAAAGGGAGTTAAGGGGTCGGGCTTTGTCCGCAAAATCTTTAATAAAGCGTCTATAGTATCCCGCTAATCCAAGAAATTGTCGGATTTCTGTTTAATTTGTTGGTTTCGGAAAGTTCTTAACTGCCGAAATTTTACTCGGATCTGGTCTTACTCCATAGCAGTCAATTATATGTCCCAAATATATAATTTCTGGAGTTAAAAACTGACATTTATCTATCTGCAAGCGTAACCCTGCATCAGATAGTCGGTCAAATACTTTATAAATTTTTTCTCTTGCTCTTCTAGGGTATTTACATAAATCACGATATCATCTAGAAAATCGTACATTTCTACACCCTGTAAACCTGATTAAATGCAGTCCATTAAACGTTGGAATTTTGAGGGTGCGTCAGCCAAACCAAATGGCATACAGACATACTCAAAATGGCCATACTTGGTGTTGAATGCAGTCTTTTGAGTATCCTCCGGTTCCAACTCTATCTGGTGAAAACCCATAGCTAGGCCAAAAACCGAGAAGTACTTTGCACTGCCAATTTGTTCCAAAATTTCTACGATGTTAGGTAATGGATAAGGGTTCTTTATTGTTTTTGCATTCAATTTACGATAATCAATCACCAATCTATATTTCCTTTTAACGTCCGGTCCCGGTTTCTTGGGAACAATTCTGCAAAATGGACTGTTTGAACGTCTGATGACACGTGCATCCAGGAGTTTTTGTAGTTGATTAAATAACTCCTCTTCTTGTCCGGTCGGTCCTCTTTTATATTTAACTCGGACTGGTTCGTCGTCCATTGTCCTAATCTTATTTTTCACACAGGACGTTCTTGGTGCTTTATCGCCGGGTAAATAAAACAAATATGAGTATTTCTTAACTATTCGTTGTATTTGTCGCAATTCGTGTCTCTTGTGGTACGTTTTTCTCACCTTGTCCATGATAAACTTTACTCTGTCTTCTGCATTTTTCGGAGCCTCTCCTTCCAGTGGAAAGTCCAGAAAATCATCATCTTCACTTAGATCAAAATCTTCGAGATGTTGCAGCGAAATTTCAATTTCTACTGGGTCTTCTCTGGTGTTAATTGCCATAGCGTAACAATAACCCTTTTCATTAGTTGCTGCAGCTTCCCCTATATATACTCCCGGGACAGTCTTGATTAGCCTTAAGTAGGCCTGTCCTTTTACTGAATCTTCCGTAGCTGGGATTCTCACGGGTACTTTGGCTCTAGCTGGTAGCTTGAAGATCGTGTTCCCCTTTGATTTATATCCATTCGGATTGAACGGTCTGGTGGGCAAGTCCTGAACTTTAGGATTGATAGCTTCTGAATCATAAGGGAACTCAAAATTTTCTACGGCTGTCTGGGTGTTCTCAGCAGGTAATATTTCGGGACTTATTGGACCATATTTTATGTCTGCGTCCACTTGATTTTCAGGAAAGTTCCTATGTACAAAGAGCACTGGACTTATAGGTGACTTACGGTGATTAGTACTTCATCACCGAACATGATATTCACTTTCTCTCCGTAAAGAAACGGATTTCCCAATATGATGTCTTCATGTAATGGTGTACTCGAGGGTAACACATCAAAAATGTGTTTCTTACCCATAATTCTTAGTTTTACTGTTCCTAAAGTGTAAAATCTTTGGGGTGCTATCCCCATAATGTTTATAAATTCATCGTGTTCTATTACTACTTCTGGTCGTAGTAAATCATGTTTAACAGCATTTATCTCAGCATCAATGATGCATAGAGCTTCTGGTACCGCCAGTTTTTCTATTGTTAATTTCACTATTGGGGTTCTCTTGACTCTCGTCGTGAGTCGTATAATCTGTGTTGGCCTTCTGATGTCTGGTTTGGCCTCGGGCTGACTGGACGCTGCGGCAGTGCTGATGAGTCCGTCGCCACATCCTTCCGACGAGCTTCCTCCCAGTTTAAATGGTTTTTGTCTCCTCGGTACGGTGACAATGTTCTGTTCCTATCGCCCTTGGATCCATCGCCTTGCTTTCCATTGGTGGCCACGGCCGTTGATATCCAAAACCCTGCATTTGTCCTTGCATTGGATACTGCAAATATGGATTATTGTATGGAAAAGCAAACGGAGGATAACCAGGAGGGTAATAGTAAAATAGCGGTAGTGGCACATACGGGTATGGAGCCATTGTCGGTGGATAAGGATGTCCATACTGTCCGTGGTCCGCTGGCATTTGAGGGAGTCCTCGTGCTGGTCATGCTGACCTGCTTCATGACTGATTTTGTGGTCGTTTCAATATACTTATTGGAGCCGTGGGTTCGGGTGCCCTCGCGTAACTCAATTGAAGTGGAGCATTTATTCTCCCGTTCTCAATCACAGTTTTTGCAGTTTTCTCAATAGCAGACGTATTTACTTTTCGTACGCGCAACTTCGAATCATTGCGCGCCTCTCTGAAGCTCTGTTTATGCCGGCGCGGCAAGCTCGACTAGAGTACCGAGCCCCTCGGTGTTTTCAGTCCGGTTATTCAACCCGGAAAATTCGTGAATAAATAGAAAAATTATTGGCGACGTCTCGTCGCGTAGGCCTGCCACTAGGCCCACCTTAATTTGTCGCGAAACACCGAGAAAAGCCCCTCCTCCGAGTCCTGTGCGATCGCGCTCACACAACACAGATTATGGCTCGCGCCGCTACTGCGCTAGCCCGCGCGCGGTGTAAACAAGCGCTGTTTACGTCCGCGCCGCTCGCTCGCTCGCTCGCCGTCCTCTCGCCGCTGCTCGCTGCGCGTCGTATACATTGTTGTTACGCGCCGAATTCTTACGCGGCGAATTCGGCTCGACCGAATATCTCTTCGAGCGTTTTTCCGCGTACCCGACTTTCCTCGTCGCTACGTACGCTTATGCGTGTTACGCGCCCCTTTGACGTCTACACGTTGAGGCCCCAGTTTGTCACAGGGCAACTGGGCTTTAGCGCAACAGCCGCGAAGATGCTGTCGCGTCAACGAGGAGGATTACTCACTCTTTTTATCTCCGCACGGCTATCCCTTGATGATGCTGAAGTTGGCGGCGGACGTTAGCCGTCGGTGCAATGCCGACTCCGTACTATGCAGCCGGGTTGTCTCGGTGTACAACTGCGCGGCGTGCTAAGCTCGCCGCGCTTTCTGCGCGTATAGAGTATCCGGCCAGGCGCGCGCTCTGTAGCCGCGCCGTGATGTAACCGGCTTTACTCTACCGGGTTCGTCGGAAGGACGCGACGGGAGTACGGAATAAACACTCGTGTATTCATGAATAATGAAAAGATGTCTATATTCTCTAAGATGTTAATACAATGGATTACGCGTCGCGAGAGGACGAATTCGCACTCGCGGTTTGTACTGGAGACGAGCTGACGACTCGGTGGCAGCGAGCCTCGGCCTCGGCGTCCACAGCCGATTCGGTTGCTTATAAATTGCGCAATAGCTAGTATGACGAACTTACGGTATTCGACGCGCGCGTGGAGTTCTCGGTCGCCGCATGTCCGTCGGCTGCCATCGGGGACAAGTCCTAGTTGGCCGGGAGGCATCCCTCTCGGCTGGAACGGCGACGTGCTGGGGTACCCCGGATGCTCGAGATGGAGATGGCTCGGGTGTGCTCTTCCAGCAGGTGGTCTCAGGTCGTCGCTGTCCTCTCTCGCGTCTCAGATGCACGTATATTGCGGGTGATGTACCGATACAAAAGGTTGCACACGTCTCGATCGTCCTAGCGCTTTTGCCTGTCTGTCCTCGCGAACCGAGTTCGCGCGCGCTTCCCGAGTGTCGCCGAGCCGGCAACGTCGCATCACGCATGAAATGGTCGCGCGACGCGGCAAGCGCGCGAAATACGAATTCGCGTTCGCTCGTCACAATATATAATTGTAAAAATATTTATTTATATAAAGTTATCTTTATGTCTATCAATAGGCTGAATATTAGACTACCTCTGAAAATTAACTGTAGATTGCATATAAAAAATCAAGTAAAATTTTAAAATGTTGTTGAATTCTAGTATGTAGTTATCTTTTAGAATTAGAATAATTTACAATTTCTTTTAAAATAAATACATTTATAGTATCAAAAACAGCAAATAATTTTTTTTTTAATTTTCATTTTCATCAAGTATTTCAGCACTAATTAATTGTGTTAGTGATTTGCAGCATACATTTTTTTATCTCTTTTTTAAACAAATGTCACATCGGCAGTGACGAGTTGACGTAGAAAACTATAAAATTCAAATACACAGCTAAATCACGCCAGTGATAAATAACTATATGCATATCATAATATAAAAATTTCATGTTGCTTACTAGATAAAAATGAGACATCATATTTTTCTATTTGTTTACTAAACTTTTAGCATCTTCATTTTCATGATTATCAGTGATTAAATAATCAATTTAACTTGGCGGCAAAGATTTAGAAAAATTAAAATTCGAAAAAATTAAAGCATGAAAGGCAAAAATTAAAAAACTTAAATTAAACAGTTTCTAAAACAAAAATGTTCAATCAAAATATTAGGAAATATACAATAACAAGAGTTTTAAGTATTTTTGTTTCAAATTTAGAATTTAAAATTTATTTTTTTGACTGTCATAGTTTTCTAATATTTCCAATTTCAAAATTTTACCTTTTATTATAAATCAATGCATTATTCTCGTGTTTCAAATCTTTATTATTTAAAATTTTTACTTCCCCCCCCCCCTCCCTTCCGGTAGGAATTGACATTAGGAAAAAAGATTTTAACAAAACTTTTTATCACTATTGCAATATATATTTTAACCGAGCGACGTGAAGAGTGAGATGAATCGCGATAGTGTTTTACTAACTGGCAGCTGAGTAAACGACCTTCCGTCACGTCCTTAAATAATCTGTACGCGTTTCTCGACCACTGAGCACCGAGCGTTTGACTGGCTCAAAAATTGATGCTGAGGGGTTTGTGAGTTCGGCAATTTCTATTTTAATGTCAATTTTACATTTTGACATCAGAATTGTAATTATGAACTCCAAAAACCCCTGTGTATCAAATTATGAGCCAGTCGAACGCTTATTCTCCATTTTGAATATCTAGGGACCATAAGGATACCATATTGGATTCACCATCTTGAATTTAGTAATTTGGATATCAGAATTGTAATTATCGACCCCAAAAACCCCTGAGTATCAAATTTAGAGCCAGTCAAAAGGTTATCTACTATTTTCAATTGCAAGAGCCTATACGGCTGACATATTGGATCCGCCATCTTGAATTTCATCATTTTTAGACTTGATCCATATTTTATGTCATTAATTACTTTTGCATAAACATTTTTAGCCTGATGCGCTGATTCATTTTGAATAATTTCTGTAATGAAACTAAAGTCATACATCAAGCCATTGTATTAAGCCGCCATATCGTGTCAGCCATTTTGAAAATCGAAAAACGCCACTCGGCTCCAAAAACTAGACGAAAAAACACAAATTTTGAATCCTCGATTGACTCTTAAAAGTTTAAACAATTCTGGAGAGCACGGGGTGTCCGGTTGACAAATAATGCCTCATATATAAACGCAAGGATCGGAGTTTGTGCATTTTAAACCGATTTCTTGAATTACACGGTCGAGTTTTGTGTGCCACTGTCTACCAGCTTGTCGAAGGCCGTATATTGCCATTTGTAATTGGCAAACTCTCTTTCTAGATCGAAAGTCTTGGAGCATAGCTTTCGCCTTTGTTAATAAGGCTTCATCTATTTCAGTGTCTATAATGCTTTGTAGGATATCTTCTAGCTGGGCTGGAGGTTTTATGTATATCTCGGTATCGATATTTCCATTTAAATATGCAGTAGCAATTCTCAGCTGATATACATTTAATTCGAGCCTAGCTGATAGTGCCAAGAGCAGTCGGAGTGACTCTATTCTTGCGACCGGTGCGAAGGTTTTCACAAAATTTACTCCAGGTTCTTGTAAACATCCCAAGGTAATGAATCTTGCTTTTCTTCGCTCAAGAGTTACGTCTGATTTAAACTTGTTTCGAAGAACCAATCTGCTTCCAATTCATTTGACATTTTCTGATGGTGTTATTAATTTCCAGGTTCCGTTTTTTATCAGACTCTTGAATTCGCTGTAAATAGCTTTTGACCATTCCTGTCGTTTAGGTCCACTCAATGCGTCAGTAATATTAATTTCTGTATGGTACTATTGTTTGTCGATTAGTCATTTACGTCTCCTTCTTGCGGATCAGTAGATCCAAATGGGACTAACTGCGCTGGTGCGTTGGTTGTTGGTGCGTTTGAGTTACCAAACCCATAAAATGATCTGTCATCGTCGGAGGTATTCGACATAGTAGTGGTTTCTAGCTCCGGGGAAGGAAACTCAGTGTGTATGATGTCTGGAGAAGCCTCACTTTCGTTCTCGCTGGAGCTGTCGTTCATGCTTTCTCTTAAACGTCTCGTATCACTGCTCGCGCTGTTTCCTTAAGTCTATCCTGTTTGGACCTAAGATGACCACCTCCTTGGAGTTATTTGTTGGTTGAGTAGATGGCCGCATTTTGATGCTATTCTGTGCGTCGGTCTTAAAGAAATAATCGATATTTCCGCCTGTATCGAATTCATTTAAAAATTTAATATCACGTGAAATGCGCACCTTCTTATCAGCGTTTACCGATACACGATAACCCTTGGATTGATCAGAGTAACCGATGAAGGTTTCTTCTACTCCTTTTGGGTCAAACTTTCCTTTGTTTAAAGTTTTGTCACCTATAAATACCTTACCTCCAAAGATGAGTAAGTATGATACGTCAGGACGCTTTCCTGTCCATGCTATGTATGGAGTTCTGGAAGAAATTCCCTTTGTTATCACTCAGACATGGTTTGCCATCGCGACAGCCTCCACCGAGAATCCAGCAGATAATCCGGCCTCGATGATCATGCATCCTGTGGCCTCAACCAGCGTCTGATTCATTCTCTTAGCAACTCCGTTCTGCTGAGTTATATGTGGAATCATGAGTCGTTGTTGAACGCCGGATTACTTAAGGATCGCGCTCATCTTGTTATTACAGTACTCACGGCCGTTGTCTGATTGAATGGCCTTGATTTTTCGTCTGGTTCGTTATCTGCAAAGCTCTTAAATTCGGCGAATTAGTCAGGTACCTCATTCTTCGTGCGTATAAAGTATATTTGACATCATTTGCTTCGAACGTCTATGAACGTTACAAAATAGCGTGCACCGCCAATTGAATTGCACCGCATCGGCCCGCATCGGCCTGCATACGTCAGAGTGGACTAGCTCTAATAAATCAGATGATGTCTGTTCACGTTTGCCGAATGGTGTGCTTGTGATTTTAGCAACGAGACATATTTTGCATGAGTCGAAAACATCGGATTTGCCGCACTTAATGTTGTTTACGTGTTTGTCTCTGACCATCGATAGTATTTCCTTGATATTTAAATGTCCAAGGCATGCGTGCCGGATTTCGATCGTGTTCCTAACATCCTTAGCGTATGCGCACAATTCGCTGTTCGTTCGTAAGAAGAACAAGTCTCCGATTTGGTCTGCTCGCGCCTGCACATCGTCGCGGGCATCCTTTATTATTGCCGAAAGATTGGGTGCTATATGGGTTAGATCGGACATAGCTGTCCACAGCAATATTGCTTCAAAAGCTTATCAAGGTTTTATAATCTTCAAAGAATATTATTGAATCTAGCTTTGTGGGTTACTCTGATTATTTTGTTTATTTTTCGCGTTCTGATTGCTTTGCGCGTTGGCTCGGTTACGATTTGTATCGTCGTTATCATAATCGGCGAGTATCTCGAGAGATTTATTTAGTGATTTCATCTCGGTCCCGGTTATTGTCCGCCGTACGTCTCGGTCAAAGTGCTCCGCGATCTTTTTTCACGCGCTCCGCCTGCTCTTATAGATTTAGCTCTAGCTCGCGAGCTAGATTGAACATATAAGTAGCATAGCTGACACGGCTTTGCGACTCAGGTCTGTATTGTCCAAATTCTACTTTACGACCATTCGTTCTCTGAATTCGATTATTCCAGTAACGTTCTCTGAAGCGCATCAAAAACGTCTCAAAAGTATCTAGTTCTGGAGCAGATACCACCATTTGTGCGCTTGGTCTTGCAACGCTTAAGATATTACGTATTTTAGTTTATGGTCTTTCGGTTTAACCAACATAATATAATTCTCTAGTTCTGACAGGAATTTCATAGTTATTCTGCTTGCTAGACCTTTGAATTTTAGCGTGGCAATTTTCATGCGTTAAGCAATACCCGTCGTAAATTCTGAAGAGACACCGTTATTTTTAATTAATTTTTTAAGTCGTGTAGACTTTCTAGCCTGTGCTTCGATGATTTTCTGCATCCGCGTACATAGTTCCGTCTGGGATGCTTCAGGTTCAATCAGTTTGCGTATATCGTTAAAATCTGACTGTAGTTCTATGTTGGTCAGAGAGGGCGTCATAATCCGATTCGACAGTTTCTAGCCTCTTTTTTATTTTGCCATGGTTCTGCTGTAAATTGTCTATGTCGTAAATTGTCTACATCAAACTCATTATTGGTGCTCTCGTGAAGCGTTAATTTGCTTATTTCGTCTGTTATTTTTGACAGCTCCACTTTAAACAATATTGCTGGAAGATTGGGTGCTATATGGGTATAGTTAAAA
This sequence comes from Nasonia oneida, assembly GCA_037356405.1. Taxonomy (NCBI): domain Eukaryota; kingdom Metazoa; phylum Arthropoda; class Insecta; order Hymenoptera; family Pteromalidae; genus Nasonia; species Nasonia oneida. The sequence continues at coordinate 15,012 of JAZHPH010000294.1, read as the reverse complement.
AAATTACCCATATAGCACCCAATCTTTCGTCTATATGGGAAACTATCAAAGTGACGGCAAAAATAGCGGCGCGTACTAATAAACAATTCCGAATTGTAAACGAACGACTCAACTCATTCAAAGTGCCATTTGGGAAGTATCATCCTGATGGTAATCCCCGAATAGGGCATGGGAGCCCCTGAAAAAGCATATTTAATTTTTTTAACTATAGTGTTTTTCGCCTATATTTTACAATATTGACACAATATTACAAATAATATTCGACCAATATTACCACAATATGCTTATTGTCTTTTGGAAATGCAATCCAAAAACAGACATGATGCTTTACAGCAATATTGCAGGAAAATTTTTCGAAGGCTATATAACCCTGGTAAAATATTTTTGAATCTGACGAATCTGCAAATGCAACCGTCAGACAATATGGCCGAAAGATTGGGTGCTATATGGTACCATTGCAAGTTCGCCTGGTCTGGGCCGGCTCGTCTACAGCACCCAATATCGTTAGTACATTGTCTTAAGGTTGTATAATTAGATTCCGCTATATTGCACAATGGTATAATAATATTGGACAACATTTCTACTAGATTAAACAATATTGTATGAGTATTTAAAAATGTTCGCATTAGTATAAAGATTTTTTTTATAAATGCAAAATTATTTTAGATAATATAACAATATTCATCAAATATTGTACTATTCAGTGAAATTAGCTTTTATATAATATGCTCCGAATACCTGAATTTTCTTGCGAAAGGTTTCCATTTTCTTAAATTTATAATATAGATATAATAATTGAATTTTATTTTAAATTTATGCTCGAACAAGCTGCATCGAGTGAAATAATTTACAATTGAAGAAACAATTACTGTATTCAGTATATTAAATGTTTCTTTGCTCTCGTTTATTACAGTTTTTGTAAACATTGTATACACTTTTTAACACCCTGATGGACAGGGCTTCAAATTTTTGAAAAAAAAATCAAATACTTATTTTTGTTGAAGGTATAGTTCGTTATAGGTTTCTCCTGTACAACTCTAGGTAGGATCTATAGTGTAGTATAGGCTTTACGTGTATTTCAAAGCGGGACTCCTACGCTAATACTGACTGTCCTTCTACACTATGTCTATTAATATTACAGCTAATATTCTTATATAGTTTATATATTTAACAAATGGTTGATGTTTTCAGAAGTTCGGCTTCCTAAGTTTGTTGAATTATACGTTAGATCGTTAAGAAAAAATTATTTTACAGATCTCTTCCATATGTGCAGTAAAACGCCTAAAAATGTGATAGTAGTTATACTTATATGGCAGAATGGCATTTAACATATTTCATTTTCATTGGTAGTGTTGTAATATGTAAATTTATACAGTCGTAATACGTAAAACGGTACTCGTCGCGCCATCTACTGGTTGTCAACGATTTGATGCAACGAGACAAGCTCGATTGAACGCGAGCATAGTGCGCATGCCTCGCGTATATACTCTAAGCGCATACTATACTGTATACTCAGCTTCCTGGAGTCAGACTATGCGACTCTCTACTATACTCTCTCTTGCCTATAAGAATCCGAGTAGAGCGGACGTTCTGCCAACTAGGCTCTCAAGCCTTTCAATATATTAACATTTAAACCTCAAAATTATTATTATTTTTTCCACGCATCCTTTTCAACATGGTAACAGAGCGTGGTTTGTATCATTATTCTATCCCGCACATTGACTCTCGAGTCATGTGAGGGATATTCAAAAATTTAGAGGTTAGAAGAAGAGCCACGTGGAAAAGTAGTTAACGGTTATTGTTAACAGACAGAATCGCACAGTGAAAAAATGAGTAGTGAAATTATAGGAAAAAAAAATTTCTCAGAAAAATTTTAAGCTTGTGAAGCATGGAAATTCGAAACGTCTGTCGAAAAAAAAAGAAAAATTTCAAGTGAAGATTAACCAGTTAAGAAAAGGTTAAAGTCAAAAAATATGAAAACATATATACAATAAGAAGAATTTTGAAAATTAATAAACATTAAAGTGCGATGTTAATAGATTAAAGTCGGCAAGTGAAAAACGCGATGACATGCTAGTATAGAGCACATGGCAATTTTGTGGTTAAGCACATGTTTTTGTGGCTAAAGCAAAAAGTGAATCCAGAACAAACTTTAGAAACTAAAGATGCTCTTTGGAAAGAAAATATAAGAAATCCGATTAGAAAAATATTTTTGAAAGAATTAAAGAAAATTACTGTATTAAAAAATCATGTATACAACAATATAAGTGCAAAAGAAATTAGAGCTTATTAAAGCTAAAGTTGAAGATATCATGATGCCCGCTTTTGATGGTGCAAATTACTCCAGTTGGAAAATAAGATTAATGATTTTATTAGAATATAAAGAGTGTAACGAACCTGCAACTAGTAAAATAACTGCTGCATACAAAGATAAAGAGCAGATTGGAAGAAAATGGATTTAAAAGCAAGAACCATCATAATAAGCACTGTATCCGACAAACAATTAGAATATATTGGTGAATGTAAATCAGCATTTGAAATGATGGAAAAATTCGATAAAATGTATTCGACACAATCCACGTCGCTACAAATAATCTGCAGAGGAAAGCTGGAAGAAGTAAAATTGAAGAATTTTGATCAAGTAGACGATTTTTTCGCAGAATTCGAGAAAACCGTGAATGAGTTCAAGGCGGCTGGTGGGAAACTAGAGGAAACAGAGAAGATGAGGTATTTAATACGAGCACTACCACCAAGCTACAGCTACATAGGAGATTTCATTGATGTCATTCCAGAAGATCAAAGGACAGTAGACTATGTCAAATCAAAAATTAAAGAAACAAATTATACAAAAAATGATTCTGATAAAAAGAGTAATGTAAGTACTTTTACAGCCAAGTTTGAAGGCAAATGTTTCAACTGTGGAAAAGTTGGACATTACAAAAATGCATGCACGAGACCACCACAGCAGAGTAACCGAGGACGAGGTGCTCAATCCAGTCAAGGGCAACGAAGTCATCAAAGAGGCTACAACAGAGGTGGAAACTACAGAGGTCGTGGCCGAGGCAGAGGACAAGGTCAACCCAGAGGTCACTCTTTAAGCGAGCAACAGGGCAACTATTCATCTGAATCATGGACAACACAGGTATGCCATGACTCGAACAATTCTTATACCTACCCTCGGGAAAAGTATAAGAATAATAAAACAAGTGAAGTAAATCATGTAACAAGTTTTAGTGAAAATTGTAGCGAAATAGATTGGTTGCGAATCATTTGATGTAAATGTAAATGAACCAACAACTATTTACGAAGACAACTCACGAGCAATTGCAATCGCGAAATTCGGAAACTTTACTCCAAATTCAAAGCACATTGAAGTGCAATATCATTATATAAATGAAAGCTACGAAAGTGCGAGATAGATATTGTAAAAGTTGACTCTAAATGTAATTTAGCAGACATCTTCACAAAGAGTATGGATAAAACAAAGTTCCTAAACAATAGAAAAGGTTTAAGTTTAATCTAAAGCGTTTATATATAAAAGTTCAGAGTAATAATCGCTAAATTCAGTTGTAAAACTCAAGTTCACTTGAAATGATCTTAATTCAATTATTAACAAACATTGTGTAACGAGGAACAACGTCCCTCGCCACGCCGGTAATCGAGGCAGGATAGAGAGTGATGAAATAAGGCGGCATTAGCTCGATGTACAGAGCGCGCGCCTAGAGATCTCGGGAGCGCCGGATCGATTCTCGGTCCCGGCGTCTCCTTTTGTGATTTTCTCCACTCACGTCAAAAGTCTCACCCCGTTACAATTGTTAATATGAAAAAACATAACATTTATTATTGTTATCATCATCAACTTACATTGCACTAAAATGTTTCACTCATACATTTGATAGCTACAAAAATCGAATTCCCCAAACCCAAAGTTGAAGTATCTGAAAACGTCTATCAATAATAAATATAAGTTATACTACTTGAACTGCACAACACATTCATAAAATCACTTAGTAAACTAAAATCACCACAATTAATAAATACCACTTGCGTTAATAAATATTGCAATATATTCCAATAGAACAATGAATTATATAGTCTGAACAGTATCGTAGAATTCAAGATCAAAATCAGTATCTTAGGAGTACAGCAAACACTGAATAGACACAGAAGAAATAGCCTCTAAAAATCAGTACAGCGACACTCTTGAGCGCTTACCGCTCAACTAACTTAACTTACACTCTTCTACTCTCCTCTATAGTTTGAAAGCCGATGTTTTCCGCTTAATCGTACTAATTTAATCAGATCTTGTCATGACATGCGCACCTGCAGCATCTGACTTTCTACACCTCCGTAAGTGTGGCTGCCTTCATATTTATATCGAAGAAAAAACCCTGCAGACAGCAGCAACAAAGAAAACGTATTGGTCTACGGCGGAAGCGGACTGGCTAGGGCCGTTCGGTCTACTTCCGCCGTAGAGTCGTATTTCGCAACTTTTTCGCAAGATCGCGTTGGTGACGTTGCACACCATACGCATACGGCCTTCTGTGCCGCCCGGAGTGTGGCTGCACTTATTTTCATAAAAAAAAAACCTGCAGACAGCACAACGGAGAAAACGTAGTAGTCTACGGCGGGAGTGGATCGGCCGAGGCCGTCCAGTCCACGCCCGCCGTAGGGTTGTATTTCGCAAATCCTTAGCAAGAATCGCGTTGGTGACGTTGCACATCACACGCATACGGCCTCCTGTACCGCCCGGAGTGTGGCTGAAGTAAAAGGTAAAATTTGTAAATTTCTTTGTCGCTAAAAAGATGCTCACCTTGTGATATTTATCTTATTTATTTAATAAATGAATAAAGAAATATCAGGATCAAAATATATCTAATGGTATATATGTGTATATCATTTAATTACTAATACTAATTTTACGTTTGTTTATTTTTAGTAAAAAGTTATGCATATATTTACAAATATTTTATTTCAATTGAAAGCATTTTACATTTAATAAAATGTTGGTACTGAACATGCCTAAGCCATAAAACTTGAAAAAAGTTACTAACATGACAGATAACTGCTTTCCCTGCTCGGTTAGCTAAACAGTCGGATCCAGGATAGGAGTAGGGTAAGATGCAAATGATTAAATCGGTTGTTGTGTTGTTTAACATTAACAATATATTTCAAACTTAATATTTAACAAAGCGAGGACTCAGTTGTTAAAGCCCGGTTGAAACAGAAATCAATTTGCTTTGTGTTAAAAATACTTTGCCTTTACAATTAATAAATATTTACACTATCGCGATTAACAATTTACGAGTATGCTGGCGGAATTTCGCATTAACAAGATGTCTGCGGTTACGGTCGGCGGTCGCGGTTGGGTTATCGGTGCGGAACGGGTTTTACAGGTCGGGTAGGGATTTGGAGGTTAGGAATTCATTCGGGACGGTGGAGTCGTGTGTGCACGACTACACTGATCCGTATGTGTTGGGTCACAGCAATTCCGACTGCCCTGTGTGCTCACAACACGGTTGAAATAGCGTCACTATATTTTGAGGTTATCCCTTGGATTTATAAAGTCGTGAGCGCACGGCTCTATGAATCGTCGTCGCTCGTCTCGTTCTTCTCTTTGCCCTGTGTGCTCACAGTAGCAAAGGGTGTCCTGAGATTTCGGCGTAGAAGTCGGATTTATAGGTTAGGGACCCGGGTTAACCGGGACGTGAGCGCACGACTCGGTGAACCGTCGGTGAAGCTGTCGCTGCCTCCTCAACCCTGTGTGCTCACAGTGGCAGAAGGAATCAGTACTGTATTGGGATATCGGTTAAGGTCTACGGTGACGCCGGGTGTCAACTACGTGTGCTCACGTAGCAGAGGCTCGACGTCGTTCGGGTGTTCCGGGTTGTCTCGTGTGCTCACGACGGCAACTAGGAGTTTCGGGTTTCGGATCGTCCACTGGATCGTCATGTGGGCTCACGAGGCGATTTCGTGGATGAAGGTCTAACTCTCGCTATCCCTGTAGTAACGTGTGCTCACGATACTACCTAGAGTGAGGCTCGAGTAGAACTCCCTCGTTGCGAAGCGCGGTTCGCCTTATAAAGGCGCGCGGCTCGGCTATAGGTCTGATTACGGCGTGTCGTTCGCGCCGCCTGGCGCGTCGTCGCGGAGTCGCTCGCTAGCTGCCGTGCTCCGCGCTCGTGCGAATTCGCCTTATGAATGTTGCGCGCGCGCACGCTTCGCGTCGTGCGGATTCGCCTTCTGGTTGTTGTGCGCGCGCGCTCGCTGCGCGTGCCGCGTCTAATGCGGCCGACTTCATGTGTATTTATGTTGACGAGACTCGTGTCTCGTCACACATATAATATGAAATAATGGATTATTTATTAAAAATGATTGTATGACTGCCTCAACTCATTTTAAGGAATACTTTTATTTTTCCCCATAACCCTAAAATCATAAAACCCCATAACCCTAAAGCCTCAAAATCCCATAACTTCATAATCCCATAACCCCACAAATCCATAACCCCAAAACTCCAAAACACCATAATCTCAAAATTCCGTAACTCTAAAAACCTTAAATCCCTCTAAACCCTCAAACTCGAACCCTTACGAAAATAATGGCAGTCAAACAAGTTTTTAAATCTTAAAGGCCTTTCAACTGTATTTAAAATTCTTTCTCATACGAAAAAATAAAGCTGACTTTTCGGCACAACCCACATTTCGCATCTGATTATTTATTTAATATATTGCTATTGATTGATATCTAGGAGTGTATAAGAATTGTTTTCGATTAATTTTATATTGCTACATTTTTTTCAGATAAAAGAGAAGATACTTCCGGTCGTTTAAAAATTAATTAAATAAATTGTGCATATTAGGCATTTTGGTTGAGGCTTGAATCAAATAATTAAAAACAATAATAAATAAACAAAAAATCAAATTGCTAATTTTGTAAATAATTTAGGAAAAAGGAAAGAAACCCTAGTTTCTGAAATAGCTACTGATATAAAAAAAATAGTTTAAAAATTGTTGGCCAATTAGTTATGTATCGGCTAGGATTTATATATCATATATATTTTATTTATTAGGTTAGAGAAAATTGAAATGAAAAGGAACTAACTAAAAGTTAATTTTCCTACAGCTGGATAACAACTATTCAACGTAAGATATTATAAAGATAAAGAATCAGCGTTTGAGTTCTGCCTAAGATTCGAAAGTCTATTCAGAAAATACGAGAACCACGAAGGAATCACCAAGCTGACAGAAGATGAGACGAAAAGCCCGTTTCATAAAGCAGAACTGCAAGCTTTTCTGGAGATAGTCATAGCAGAAAGTTTGGAAATTTATGATACGGGTAAAGAATTATTCATATAACCAACTAAAATACTTAACCTTATCAGATTGACAATACACGCCAGAGAGTTCCAGAGAAGTCTGCGTTATTTGTAAAAGCAAGAACAGGCTGCACAACTTCAGCCACATATCATCTGACTACACCAAACCGAGGAAAGGGCGTGAAGTCTCACATCAAAAAACAACCTAAACGAAAACAGAGGATTGGCTAAATCAGGAAAGACGAGAGCCAGTTGTTTCAGTAAGTCGCCTTTAACTCGCCAACGAGACGACTAGCGTTTCGATTGCCAACGCCAGCAAAGGTACTGTAATCACCGATTCAGTAAGCATGTATGTGAGTCTGAATGAGTATGATAATACGACATAAAAGTTTATCCTAGGTTCGGGCGCAACCAATCATATGACGAATTCTAAAGTCATTTTTACACAGCTTCATGAAAAAGCCGAGTATGTAATAGGTTGTGCCAACAGAGAAAAAAAGTCAAGCATAAAATCAACTAATCAAGGTCGAGTTAAGTTCGAATTATCTAATGGCGAAGTAAAAAAACTAGATAAAGTAATATACGCGGAGAAATTAAGTAAGAATCTTCTATCATTTAAGACCTTTACAGATCAGGGCCTATGTGTGTATCTGGACAATAAAACAATAATTGTTAAAAACAATAACCAAATACAAAAGAAAAGATCTTAGAAGAAAAGTTTGAAAATCCGTTTTAGACGATTGACTTGAAGTTAAAAACAAATAAGAGCCAAGCGATACATACAAATGCTCTGGTCTCCCACGAAAGCAATGAAAAGACTGTTAAGAAAAAGGTAACGTTTGGCGATGAAAAAGTAATTATAAACCAGAAGATATAAAGAATTGGACAATAACGAATGACACCTTGAATAAGGAGATTCGGTTATTCGAGTTCAAGGAGGAAAACTCGCTTTAATCCGAAGAAGTCGTGATAACATAAAAAAAAGTGGCAGGCCACGTAAAGAAAATCAAAAATCAACGGCGAAGTCAGCCCCAAAGGTAATACGTGGACCCGTTACACGAAGGCAAAGTAAAGAAGTTGCGAGTTCAGAAGATGCTCAGGATGAAATAGAAGGCCTGTTCACATATAGTTTCTATGCACTGCTGACGTTTATCAACGGGGATCCAAAGTCTTATTGAGAAGCTGTATCGTCATCAGATGCAGACAGATGACAAGAAGCAATAAGTAAAGAAAGAGAAACTCTTCAGAATAATCGAGTTTACTAAGTAGTTAGTAGAACGTGCAAGGATGGCAAGAAGCTGAACATTTTGGACTCCAGATGGGTCTTTAAACGTAAAGATAACGAAACCGAACACCCAGACTACAATGTAAGAATCTTCATAAGAGGCTTCAAAGACTTGAACCTCTACGATTTCTGCATAACATATGCTCCAGTAACACGACTTGCACTTGTAAGATCAGTTCTAGCCATAGTAAACAAACACGACTATATATTGTGGCAATATACGTTAAAGCAGCGTTTCTTCACAGACCAATAAAGAAAGAAATATATCTTGAAATACCAGATGGCTTCGAAGACTATAAAAATCAAAGACGAACAAAAGTTTGGAGTTGCACAAGTCCTTGTACGGATTAAAAACAAGTCCAAAGAATCGGAATGCGCATTTCTCAGAGTTTGCTAAGCAACTAGGCTTACAATCCATGCTTGTTTGTGTATACTGAAAAAAGCTGTCGTATAATAATGCTATTGTACGTCGACGACATATAGCTAACAGACAATAATGAGCCCAAAATAAGAGAAGTACAGAAAGAACTGAGTAAAAAGTTTGATATGAAATTTTTAGGTGAGCCTAAAGAAATCCTAGAAATTACCATATCAAGAAATAGGAAAGAAAGGATCATAAGATTAGACCAAATTAATTTTATAAACAAGATGCAAACAAAATTTGGATACGCACAAGCCAAAGGTCAATCAACCTCTATAGTAACCAATCAAGTGTTGAACAAGCACAGACAACAACAAGAGAATAAATCAACGAACGAACAAGTTGTAAATCAACGTTAATACAGAGAAGTGGTTGGTTCTCTGATGTATGTGGTATCAGTCGGTACGCAGTCAACGTGCTAAGTAGACATCAGCAGAATCCGACCGAAAATAAATGGAAAATGGACACCAGGATATTTAAGTACATTGCTTACTCTACGAGTTAGCAATTGACGTACATAGTACTAAATGAAGGAATGAAGTCATTCTCAGAAGCGAGTTTCGCAGATTGCAAGAACTCACTAAGTACTAGCGGTAATGTAGTAACATTGTACAGAGATACTATAGCATGGAGAACGCGCAAACAGGCTTATGTGACTCTGTCAACATGCCAAGCCAAATATGTGGCTATGAGTGATGCTTGTAGAGAAGCAATCAGCATGTGTCTGTCATTAGAGGTAATTCCAGATATGAAGTACTTACCAATCATTTTATGGTGTGATAACAAAGCTTGCACAAAGATGGATGAAAGTAATAAACTCAGGTATATGACGAAGGTACATGAGGACTACATTAAGCAGTGTGCTCAAAACGGATATGTAAAGATAGAATGAAAAGAATTACAGGAGAGAAGAGTAAATATTTCTACTAAGCCTTTGCCCTATGATAGCCATAATAGAATAACTAAACTATTACTAGAAAATTAACATAGTTTTTATGTTACAGAGTGACTCCACAATAGCGACCATGAGCAGAAGCGCAATGGAAGACGACGGATTAACAGGTCCATAGAAAGATAAGGCGATGTCAAGTAAAATCGGGACGAAATGTTAGAATATTGGCGATTCCACGCGACATCGGGACTTGTCTGATGGCGCCACAGCGCCAAAATGTTAAGCGGTCTCTATCACGTGACCCGCCGCTAAGCTCGGCGGCGCTCCCCGCTTGCCGCCTTACTGCTTGCCAGCTCCTCGAGACAGTAGGACGCCCTCAGCTCACGTCACGCGTCTAGGCCCCATTAATCTCTTCAAGTTACAATAAAGCCACGTTTAATAATCTTACTCCTTTTGTGAAGTGTATCTTAATTTACGTATCACCTTATCCTAATTGCGTCTAGAAAATCCTTATATTCCGACAAGTATTTTTATGATAAGTGCACGAATAGGCCACTTAGCATGCATATGAAAGTAATGGGAGATTCAAGGACTTTTCAAAGTAAGTCAATATAGTATATTGAAAATTTCGAGTTGATGGAAAATTCGAGTAATTGAAAAACAACGACTGCTCCATGTCTTCACGCATATAACAAGAAGCAATTTGCGGATTTGGTCTGGATCAAAATGATGCGGCGAATAATCATCTGTGAAGATATAATCTGGTTTTTAAAAGATTTCTGTTTGTGAATGAGAAAATACGACTGCTCTATGTATTCATGCATATTACAAGACGTAATTTGCAGATTTGGTACAGATGAGAGGGAAGATGCAATAATCATTTGTAAAGATATAATCTGATTTTGGAAAGATATCTGTTTCTGAAAGAGAAACAACGACTGCTCTATGTATTCACGCATATCACAAGACGTAATTTGCAGCTTTGGTCTGGATCAAAGAGATGCTCCGAATAATCATTTGTGCAGATATAATCTGGTTTTTAAAAGTTTTCTGATTGTGAATGAAAAACGACGACTGCTCTATGTATTTACACATATCACAAGACGTAATCTGCGGATTTGGTCTGGAACAAAGAGATGCGGCGAATAATCATCTGTGAAGATATAATCTGGTTTGGGAAAGATATCTGTTTGTGAATCAAAAACGACGACTGCTCTATGTATTCACGCATATCACAAGACGTAATTTGCAGATTTAGTACAGATGAGAGAGAAGATGCAATAATCATTTGTAAAGATATAATCTGGTTTTGTAAAGAGATCTGTTTGTGAAAGAGAAACAACGACTGCTCTATGTATTCAAGCATATCACAAGACGTAATCTGCGGATTTGGTCTGGAACAAAGAGATGCGGCGAATAATCATCTGTGAAGATATAGCGCCCTGCGTAGAGTGGCGAAGAGGACCCGGAGATGCTCCAAATGCTGCTCTCGACCCCTGGAGGCGACGACTATGTCGTCCAGGTATGCTCGCGCGAACGGCAGGTCGCGCAGAAGATGGTCCATTGCGCGTTGGAGCGACTGTGCTGCGTTGCGTAGCCCCATCGACGAGCGTGTGAATTCGAAGAGCCCGAAGGGGGTTGTAATCGCCGTCTTGTGTGCGTCTTCAGGAGCAATCGGGACTTGATAAAAGGCCTTCTTCAAGTCTATTACTGAGAAGGTGTCGCCTTGTAGTTCCAGTAAAAGGTCCTCTATGACTGGGAGCGGGTATCTGTCTGGAACGGTGCGACTGTTGAGCTGGCGATAATCGCCCGTGATGCGAAATGAGCCATCGGGTTTCTTGACCAGCTGAAGAGGGCTCGCCCAGGAGCTGTCTGATAAGCGGACGATGCCCATCTCCAAAAGCGCTCGAAAACCTGCACGCGCCGCCTCGAGGCGCTCCCCGTGGAGCCGGCGTGGCCGTGCTGCTGCTGGTGGACCGTTCGTTACGATGTGATGGAGTGCGGAGAGCTTCGGTAGAACGATGGTGGTGCTGCCTGGAGTAGCTAGATCTTGATAGTCTCTCAACAGGTCAGCAAACACACCCTCAGCGACGTTGGCCGTGATGTTGACTGCGACGGAGAAGACTCGAGTTGGAAGGATTGCACCGGTGGTATGGTGTGAGTGGTCGGCATCGAGGAGCTGTCTGTGGTGGAGGTCGACAGCGAGGCCGAAGTGTGCCAGAAAATCCGCGCCTAGGATGGGATCACTGACATCGGCCACGATGAACTTCCAGCTGAGTGGCTTGGCCAAAGCGAGGTCGAGCGTCAGCGAGTGAGTGCCGTAAGTATCAATCGCTGAGGCATTGGCTGCACTGAGGGTGAGAGGGCCACGTCTTCTCGTCTCCTTGAAGTGTGAGAGAGGCAGCAGTGAGACGGCCGAACCGGTGTCCACCAGGAACCTGAGGTTCGTTGACTGGTCGGTGATATGCAAGCGTCTCTCCGTGACTGCGCCTACCGCTTCGGCTTGCGGGGGCGGAGGCGCCTTTAGTTTCCCGAGCCCGGGATGAATGAACACGGCTGCTTGCACTGTACGGCCTGCTGGCCGAATTTGCGGTGATACCAGCACAAGTCATCGCCGGCGGCTGCTGGCGCTGCGGTTCGACGGGGGCGAGAGCGAGAGCGTGCTCTACCTCTGCTGTTACTGCTGCTATTGTTGATGTTGTTGCTGCTGTTGTTGCTGGTGTTGTTGCGCACGAGGGTCTCGAGCAGCTTGCTCTGTCTCTGCGAGGTGGTGAGGAGCTGCGCCAGCGTGGCTTGCAGCGTGGCCATGTCCGAATCCGGCTGGGGCGATGCCGTGCGGGACGAGACGCCGCTCGACGAAGGTGTTGCGGGTCGAGAGGCGACGGCGTGGACCTGCGGCTCTGGCAGCATGGCGAGATCAGCCAGGTGGGCCAGTTCGTCGAGAAAGTTGGTCTGCAGGACTCGGCAGAGCCGGCCGGTGTGCAGCGGCAGGAGATCGAGCCACTTGACCTCGTCAGAAATCGCGTCGTTGGCGAGGCGTCTCATGTGACGCAGCAGCTGGGATGGAGTGCGGCCCTCCAGGCGCACCTCGTTCAGGACCTGGTGCAGCTGGGTGTCGGCTGGAGTGGAGAGGCGACGTAGCACCGCCTGGCAGAGGGCTGCGTAGCGGTTGACGGCTGGAGGGTGGAAAATCAGGTCCGACAGCTCCTCTGCGACGGCCTGGGGCAGCCGCGCCACCACGGTGTTGAATTTGTGGCGCTCGTTCCGCACTCCTCCGGCCTCAAAAGCTGCGTTGACCTGTGCGAGCCACAAAGCGGGATTAGCATTCCAATAGGACGGAATCTCGCAGCGCGAGGGCTCGTAAGTCTGCCGCGGATACGGAAATACCCCGTCGATTGGCATAGGCGGGGGGACCGGTATCGAGTCCGAGCTATTCGCTCCCGTTTGCGGGTTTTGCGGCGCCCCGGAGGACTGCTGCCCGGTTGGCGTACGCAGTACCATGTCTGTATCTGAAGTCTCGGAGTGAATAAAATTGAGCGCGCGGCGCGCGGCAAGGCGCTGTGAGGTACGAGAACCGAGACGCGGCACGCTGTGTGCGCGGCGTACCGCCGAGGGATGGCGGGTGGCGCCGTCGCGCGACACGCGTGGTGGTAGCGGAGCCAGCGGAACGCGCGCGATGGTCGGCGCGCTGGCTCTACGCGGCGCGCAACACTACCGGGAAGATGGCCGCTCGCGCGGGAGGGCCGGGGCGGAAAGCGAGAAAGCGCGGGAGACGACGCGAGTCGGCAAGGTGGCCGACTGCGTGAAACGCGGCGTCGGCGCCGGCGGCACGCAACAGGTATACGCGGCACTTGAAATAAAAGAGCGACTCAAGGCCGCGAAAAGACTATACCTGTTGCGGGGCGAAAAACCTGGTGTTCTGAAGCTGCCGCCGGACGCTGCCGATGATGATGGCCAGGTGTGGACGCCGCGCTGCCGCTAGACTGCGTCGCTCGACTGCTAATGTTCCGCCGATGTTGCTGGCACCTCTTGGCTGGGACCCCGGTGCGTTGGTGCGTGTCACAGCGCTGCTCTGCTGTTGTCTCGTCCTCGGTGGAGCGGCTGCTCTCGCCGCGTGGTGTGCTGCAGACAGGGAGACGACCGACGGGGCCGCTCCGCGCGCACTCCAGCTGTAAAGGGGCTGGAGGCAGACTCCCTGCTGCTGGTATTCCGTGCGGCGAGGTACCTCTGGTGCTCGCCTGGTGTTGCTCCGGTGAAGGGCGGACGACGGGCCGCACCGCGTGCTCGGTTGAGGGTCACTTCACCGGCGGCGAGATTCACCGGGCTCGCGCGTGACTCCGCGCGCGACTGCGCTGCTGCTCGAAGCAGAAGGTAAAAGGATAAAAGCGGCCGCCGCGAGCTGTAAATGGGCTGCGACGTGCCGTAAGTCGGAATGATAAAAGAAATAAAAATAAAATTCTTTCTCGGCTCCGCGCGGTACGCCGAGAGAGAAGGCTGGACTGGCCGCCGAGAGTCAGAGTGAAGAGATGTAGCGAAGATGGCGTCGATACTTCGCGCTGTGCCCGACTCCGAAACGTGTTGCTGAACGGGGTCACCACTTTTGAAGTTAGGTTTTATTCTCGGCCCAGAGAGTACTGGATCTGGGCTTGCGAGTCGCGTGGACACAGGAATGGATAGGAGGATAGAAAGTACGCCTCCGATGTACTACTAATCAACTCTGAAGACTTTATTAATTAAGAAATAATACTGATGATTCGAGCGTGTGCTCAGTCTGGCGGCCAGTACCAGAATGGCGACCGGGTGCGCGCTACCCGCTCGCCACGGCGTGGCGTCTGCCAGACGATCACTTGAGGCTGACTCCGGCGGTACTCCGCTAGTCGAAGTCAGGCCTCGGCTGTAGCGTCTGCTTGCGCTGGCGACGACGCTGTCCAGCGCGTGGCGCCACATATGTATTCACGCATATTACAAGACGTAATTTGCAGATTTGGTACAGATGAGAGGGAAGATGCAATAATCATTTGTAAATTTATAATCTGGTTTTGGAATGTTATCAGTTTGTGAATGAGAAACGACGACTGCTCTATGTATTCACGCAT
>JAZHPH010000293.1:0-128837 GCA_037356405.1 Nasonia oneida | reverse complement strand
AGAAAGCCGTGGCAAGTGACTAAAAATACTTATTTATATAGTGAAATATCTCAGTAGCACATCTTGTTATCTGAGTTCAAGAGATATCTTGCAGATATGATAAAATCGTCTAATATATCCGATACTTCACTTTTGGGAGCAATTGGATACGTACTCGTATATCTAGAGTAACTGTCTGTGAGTGCCGCGATGAACTTGTAGTTGAATGGAAGTGTTCAAAGATGCCTTGTAATGGTTGTTCAGCTTTATGTCTGGTTAAGCTAACAGGCGGTTTATTGAATTATCCTATAACGCAGACTTCACATTCTTTTAATTTTTCATCGTAGTCTTTTAGATTTAGATTGTTGATCTCTGGGTATATTTTCTCAAAACTCTTGTTGAGATCAATGGAGTAATGGCACACCACACCTGTGTGAAACCAACACCTGTGTGAATGACTACTGCAAGGCGTACGCGTCGATCCTTTGTGGCGAATGCTGATTGGACTACTGCGATCTTTTTCATATCAATTTCATAACCGCGTGAATCGGTACCGAGGCTTTAAAAACCCTGGAGATGATCCATGCAGTACAAGCTAAGGACCGTCGAGTGGAATCTTCGGCGTTAGCAAGAGTAGTTGATCATCTTTACTATAAATTGCAACGTAAACGCGTGTAAATCGTAATAGTCAGCATCTGTCACAAAGGGTGTTTAGAACCATCTAAAATGCGCAAGATTATAGTAAATGTAAGTTGATAAGATAAATAATAGGTACAGTTAAGAAAACTACTGTAAAAACTACAACTTGCGAATTAAATAATACACCATCAAAACTCAGTCGACTCTGTATACTGAACGTCTGTGAAGTGCTTTGGGCCAATAAAAACAAAACAATTAAATATAATTGAAAACCTTGTGTATTAAATTGTTAATAATAATAAAACCTCTTTTGATACGAATAAATTCAAATCAGCTACGCAGTTACGACGTGCAGGTAAGAGTACGATATTTGTGGGCGAACCAACAGTGTCCACACACGAGGTGAGTTAAGCGGACATAATGCTGAGTCCGCAGGACCCATAAGTGTCACAAGCAACTTGCCCGCAATGACCGTAAATACAGCAGACACTCCTATGTCCGCCTAACGCAGTCACGGACAGAACACCGTCCGCGCATAAATTCGCGTCCGCGCATACGAGTAGCATGGGACACAGTCTATTCTTACAGTCCGCGTGTAACTCAAGTAATAGAAGGCTCTCGAGCCGAAAAGCTAGTTCTCTTAATTTGAATAATTATTCGTAAACTCACGCAGCCCGTCCTTATATCAAGTACGGTCTTTACAACTAACTTCAGGGGGCATCGTGACAAAAGTAATCCATGGTATCCTCCATAGTCAGCTATTGAGAGTCCTAGTTCGAATGAGCCCCCTCGAATTGTCGATGACTGCGCCGTCTGATAATAAAAATAATTGCCACTGTTCTCAGAAAACGTGCAATGTGGCTTAGCTGACTTCTCGAATGTTTAAGCTAACTTTTAGGCTTGATTAGGTTAAGATTAATACGTAGAATAGTGCCAACTTAGGGATTTTTAAAAAAATAGGCTAACTTCCAAGTCCTATAACTCTAGTTCTAATTTATGGATTTCAACAATCAAACAAAAAAATAATTTCAACAATTAAATTGAAGATCTATCCAAAACAAACATTTTGAGAGGTGATTAGCCTAAATCGTTTAAAAACTGACAAAATAGCGACTAATTGAAAATCACCGAAAAACCATTGATTTTGATCTTTACTGCTGTTCGAGCAAATTTCGCTATTTGAATACACATGCCAGAAACGTATTTTTTGTTCATAATTAACATTATCACCTATAGGTTTACGAAGGATAATTACTTTTTTTTTCGTCATAATGCAAATCTGAAAATTTTTTTTTAATCAGACCCTTTTTGGCGATATCTGAAAATTTAAATAATTTTATAGGGGCACAGTTGGCACCAAGAGGGCTAAAACTTAAGTAAAAGCCTGTTTTTAATGTACTTTTATGAAAAAGCAAAGAGAGAGAGAGAGATATGTTTTTATTTCTTTACATTATTTTGTACATTTTTAAGAACAGAATACAAAGAAATAGTATAAAATTGTTCGTGTAAGTGTGCTAGATATGAAGCGTGTGAAATGGAATGAAATGAGATGAAAGAATGTAAGTGTTTGTGTAAAAAGCATGGGTTTATCAGTTTTAAGAAGTATTTTTAGCTGTTTGGTTGAAGTGCGAGATGAATAGTGTGTTGAGTCCAGTTCCTGCATTACCGGCGAGCCTGCGGTGGATTGGTAGAGTCGAAATCGGGACGATAATTCGACTCTAGCGGGGAGTTGTAACGAGGAACAACGATCCTCGCCACGCCGGTAATCGAGGCAGGATAGAGAGTGACGAAATAGGAGAGATCTCGGGAGCGCCGGATCGATTCTCGGTCCCGGAGTCTCCTTTTGTGATTTCCTCCTCTCACGTAAAGTCTCACCCCTTTACAATATATATGGATGGTTCTCTGTGAAGACGAAGATCTAAAAATTTTAATTTTTGCTCAAACTATATCACAAAAAAAAATAGTTAGTTGTGATAACCAAGTACTTGGTTGGGGTAACCAAATTGTCTGGAAAAATATGCACCAATTATTTTGTTGGTATCATTAACCAAGTAGACTCAGTTAAGAAAAATTGGTAACTATAACCAACTATGTGGTTATATTTTGTGTAGTCGCAAGGCGACAAACACTATTTTATTTTGATTATATAAATCAATATATTGGTTTGTAATACAAACAAAATATATCGACAATGATAATTAATTTTTCAGTACAACCAAGATAATTGTTGTGTTATGGGAGATTTTGGCTAATTCTCCCTCAAAAATATATTATTTGTTTTTTATGAGTCTGATGTACACGAACAGCTATACAGTTGTTAAGCAAATGGGTAAGGAATGAATGAATGATCCGCACGACTTGCTTCCACGATCAACACTCTTACTCTCTCCTTTCTATTTCATTAATGGTGTGATCCCAATTAAAATTTATTTCAATTTCTTACCTACTATGTGAGAGATACAAATGGTCCGATCTTTTCCAAATAATGTTTAGTGACTTTGAATGGTGGATTGAACAAAATACTCCAGTTTATTGAAACCAAGATTCCGTTGTATTTATTACCTTTTTATTTCCCTTTTTTTCTGACCAATAACAATTCTGTATTCAGTAAATTGAACCAATGAAATCCTCACTAAACCGAAAATAAATGACCTTTCTCTTGATTAATTCTAAAAGATGAATTTCTTTCTTTGTCTAATTGACTCTACAAAAAAAATCTAAAACTCTTGGATGAATTCTTAATGGTCCGCCGGCTTCGTCGCCCGATCACGGAGTGAGAGTTCGGAAGAGGTTCCGGACCTCCCACGCTGTCGCCAGCTTACTTCCCCTTAGCCGCGTTACAGTGTCGACGCTTGTTGCACTCATTAGACCTTACGGGGCCTGGCAACTAGTTGCGCGCCGAAACTGCAACGTAGCTCCGCACGTGCGCTTCTAGCCGTTGGCGGGGAAGTTGTTTAGGCGAGATTCTTAGCCTTACGAGGCCTTAGGCGAGAGTCTTACGTGTGGAACTTTCTCGAACCTACCTTTGAAATTATTATTTCAAATGCGAGATCGGGAAAGTTGTCACGTAACATACTCCCCCCCCCCCTTGAGAACGTTTCTCGTCCCGAGAACCAATTGTGATACCGTTAATTTGTGGTACGTGGTCCCGTAAGTGGAAGAATTTGTGTTTGTTGTGATTGAATAAAAGAAAAATAAAATTTTGTCAGAACGATTCGACTAATTAGGAGGGATAAGGGTTTTTAATTTTCTTTTGACCGCTATTATTATTTATAACTTGCACTGGTCTTCAGTCAATTCTGCTGTTTCTCTACCCATTATTTGATGTTATTGATTCCCTGTGAGCTATTGCTCAGCACATGATCTATGTGTGTTATATCATATGTTGATGCTTTCGCTCATGGTTCTTTAATGCTTTTAGCCTATGATTGTTTGGCTTGAATACACACTTGGTGTTTTTGATTGGTGGGATTTTGATTAGAGAAACGCCTTTGACGAGACTTCTGTTGGTCCTGAATGTTTTGTTTTTATGTTCGGGTGGGTGGTTGCAGGGATTATCGAATCATTCTGTTGCTTTGGTATTATTCATGGGTATTAGACATCTGGTTTAATTAATATTCCACTTACTTTTGTTGTTGTGGTCCGTGGTCTTACATTGGATGTCTTATATGCTAAATTGTTAGTACTTTCCGATTTCCTGCGCTAACTAATTGTCTTATGTTTAGATACTTCATTTTGTTAGTTTATAATGTTATATTTTATGTTATATTTATTTGAATACATGAGGTTTGCAATCAAAAACTTAATGTAGTATAAAAATATAAGAATATGTTATTTATTTCTTTGGGTCCCCCTATTTTTGGTACCATTTTACAATAAATTATAATGTAAATTTTGTAAAAGATTTACTGTGACAGTTGCGCATAACTATGGATACTCATTTTGTCGTCCTCTTCTTCTTGAACTTGGTCTTGTTTTTGCTCGAATACTTCTGGGGTTTCTCACTGTTGGGTACGATTGGTGTGTCATTGTTTTAATGGTTTCATTTATTTGTTTTTGCACTTCTTTCAAGGTTTGGTCCTCCAACTTTATGAGATCTAGTCCTAATGCATGTTTGCATTTGGTCTCTTCGATTCGCGTCAAACAGCTATTGTAGACGGCCTTGTATGACTCTAATGGTGCATGTGTCTGCATGAATTCATTTACGTCGATGTAGATTTGAATTTTCCAGTCAGCCCTTTTCGTCCTCATGACGTCCACTTTCTCGAAGTAGATGCCAGGATTCGGGTCCAATGGGTCTATTTGATATGGGGGTTGACTTCGTGTCATTATTATTATATTAAAAATTATGATCAAAATTTTATTTAATTTATTCATCCTGCAAATTTAGATATGAGTTAGTGACAGTTCATAAAATTTAATTTTATAAATATATTATTTACAATTTATTTACATTTATATGCGGTTAATTAATCAGAATTGGTATCAGAGTTATCCTCCACGTGCTTTAATTTATCAATGTGTTTTCTAATTCTTTTGCCATTAGGATATTCTAAAATTACATTTTTCCTACCAATGAATTCAATGATTTTTAAGGATTTGTTTCTATATGCGTCAAACTTGCTGACTCGGGGTTCGTTAATTAACCTAGCATATCCGCCCACTTTGCCCTTAAACGCTCTAACCTTCTTGTCCTACCTCGTTTTTGTTTTGACTTTGTTAGCTATTTGGGTTTCGTCTGCTAAAAATTTTATCTCCTCCAATCTTAGTACTAGATCTCGCATGTAAACATTATAGGTTCTTAATTTTTCATCGGATGGTATCCTTAAGGGAAAACGAGCTACCCTCCCATAAACCAGTTCAAAAGGGGTAAAATTAGTTGCCGCGTGTATGCTGGTATTATACGTGAAGGTGGCAAATGGTGTCAGATGGTCCCAATCATCATATTTCTCAGAATATATTCTGATGAATTCTATGAGCGGAGCGTGACTTCTTTCTAGTGATCCATTTGTTTGAGGTCTATATCCCGAAGTTGTTAAAGGGTTTATTTTAAATAACTTTAGTAGAGATTCAACTATGTTCGACAGGAAACTGGTTCCTCTGTCTGAAAGTATTACTCTCGGCGCTCCAAATTGGCAAATGAGGTATTTTGCTAATGCATTAGCAATTGTGGTTGCATGTAGGTTTTTGATGGGTATTGCTATGAGGTACTTTGTTAGAATACACTGCATGGTTAGCAAATGGCAATTTCCTCTTGGGATCATTCTAAGTTTCCCTACGGTATCTATTGATACTTTGTCGAAAGCCTCTATTGGTGTGTCCGTGATGATCATAGGTTCTCTTGTCTTGAATCGTTCTATTTTCTGTTCCTGGCAATTCGCACATCGCCTAATGCAGTCTTGAACGTCGTTCCTCATTCCAGGCCAATAGTATCACTCTCTTATCTTTTGATAAGTCTGGTTAATTCCTTTATGTTCTCCTGTTAAACTATCATGAAGGTGACTGATTATCTCTTTCCTGTGTTTTTCAGGTGGTACTTCTGCCTTGCCATAACACATGGTTACTCTTATCCCACTTCTGTGAAAGTATTCATAGAGCATTTCTATGATGGTTGGAGATCCTAGTTGGTCCAAGATATCTCCTTTTCTGTCCACTCGAAAGCTTTTGATACTTTTCTCTACGAGTATTTGTTTTAGGTTCGTGAGTGCTTCACGTAGATTCGGTATTTTGATGGTGTTGAAGTATTTGTCTTTCACTATCACCGTAAATATGTGATGTTTCTTAAAAGGAGTAATTATCACTTGTCCTGACTTTGGTTTCTTGTTTTTTATTTTTGCTAAATCAATGGCTCCTATTTCTTCTAGCAGTCTGGTGACGAACCACGTGTTGTCACAATCGGCTGATAAAAAATGTACAAGGTTGTCTCTCTTGTGTGTGAGATATTCTCTCACAGTGATTATATTGTGAGGAGCTCGTATCACTCTTGCCGTCATGTGGGTTAAAGCACTGTCAGATTCTTCATCGACTTGGTGGGAATCACAATTTTTATTTAGCGGTTCCAAGTCTGGTGGTGTAGGTATAAGAAATGGCATGGTTGGTTCCGGTGGCTTCAAAAATCTTATGTCTATTATTGACCCTTCTTCGGCCTCTATCTCGCTCAGTACTCTTAGTTTTCTTTTGCTCTTGAGTTTGTTTCGGAGTGTACTATTGGCTGTAGGGCTGTCACTTTTTATTGTAGGTGTCACAGATAAGGTTCTTCTTACTGGTGGAGGTATAATATCTGTTACACTGTTGACGTCTGATTCATCTCCTGTATTTTCTTAACCTGATGCTTCTTGTAGTTTCTCTCGTGCTCGTTTTATTAGTCTCTGGACACCTTTTCTCCATACATCGTCTACATCACTTTCGTTTTCGAACCTTGGGTACGACATGTAGATGGTTTTACGCACGTCTTCTGGCACATTGTGATCATCTGAGAAATGCGAAGGTAGTTCTAGTTCTATTTCTATTTCAGTCCCTGATTCGCTGACATCCGTTCCTTTATTCATTTCACATCTTCTCATACTCTCTTCAAATTTTCTACTAGCCTCTTCCACTTCCTGTTTTGTCAGAGTTGTTTTTACGGACAGGTTTTTTATTGAGTCTTCATCAGTGTTTTCTTCATTTTGAGATCCTTCTACTGCACTTAACTCGATGGCAATATTACTTATAGTTTTGTCTTGATTGTCCTCTGAAGAGAATACCTCATTTTCTGGTATTTCCTACTTTTCGTCCTCTGTTGTTTCTGAGCCTTCCACTCGTAACCCACTGTATCTATGGTCTGGCAATGGTGGTTTATCTAAGTAGCTGTCTTCGTTGGCTGTAGGCGATAGCCATGATCTTCTAGACGGGTTTACTGTCATAGAAGTATCTGAATCTATGTTGGACGAACTTTCTGGCAACTCTCTGGCTTTGACAGAGGTCATTTCTGTTGTCGATTCTTCAACCCTGGTTGACGCTTTCGCTTGTACGGGTTTCTTTGGATCGATGGTTTTGAATGTTTTGGTTGCTTTTCCTTGTTTAATGTACTGCCCTACTGGTCTTGGTATCTGTGTGCGTTTTGCTCTCGTTCTTTGTGCTATCACGCTATGATCTAGTTTAGGTGGTTTTTTATTTGTTTTAGCCCCTATGGGTCTGCCTCTGGGTCGGGGTGCAGTGGTCTTTTCGGATGCTGATTGAGCTCTGCTGCGAAAGCCGGTGTCCTGCATGGGCCCCTTGTCTTTAGTTTTATTTTGATCTTCTTTTGTTTTCTCATCAATTACCATTACTTTGATTCTTGGCAAATTTTCGTTAATTTCCTTTTCAGTCATTTCTGGAGGATTTCTTGACAAAGCATCAGCATTCTTATTTAATTTTCCAAGTTTGTATTTAAATGTGTATTCATAACCTGTGAACCTGAACATATGAGTCTTTGTCCAGCGTCTTTTCTGCTATGCATCCAATTTAAAGGTTCATGGTCTGACACCAGTGTGAATTTACGGCACAATAAATATGGTCTAAACTGATGTAATTTCTTTCAGCTTTGTTTAGTGCCCTCGATAAATATTGGACTGGGTGATCAAATCCGTCCTTTTCTTGGCTCAAGACTGCTCCGATTGCGTAGTCTGATGCATCAGTGGTCAGAGTGAATTCTTTATTGAAGTCAGGAAATTGTAATATGGGTTCTTCCATAAGGCACTGCTTTAATTTTTCAAAACTTTCTTCGCACTTTTCGGTCCACTCAAATTTCACATTCTTTTTCAATAAGTCATTTAATGGTTTTACAATTTTAGCAAAATCTTTAATGTACTTTCGGTAATAGCCAAACATTCTCTTACTCATTCAAGTACTTCTCTTATATTCTTTGCGTTTTTGGGTGTGGCTAATTTAGCTATTGCTGCAACTTTCTCTGGATTTGGTTCCACGCCTCTTGCACTGATTATGTGTCCTAGAAAACCCACTTCTTTTCTGAAAAATTCAATTTTGTCTGGTTGCAGGACCAATTTTGCTTCCCTTAGTCTTTGCATTAAATTTCTGATTCTACTTTCATGCTCTTGTAGATCTTTACTGTAGACAATGATATCATCTAAATACACAAGCATTTCAACGTTTTGAAGTCCTCTAAGTACTTTTTCCATTAGTCTTTGGAAAGTCGCTGTGGCTTTTTTCAATCCTTCTGGCATTCTGGTATATTCATAATGTCCGTTGATTGTAGTGAAGGCTTTATAGCAGTCTTCGGGTGCCATTGGTATTTGTTGAAAACCACTTGCCAGGTCGAAGATAGAAAAGTCCGTTGTACCTCCTAATTGGTCCATGATATCTGCAATATTTAGTAATGGATATGCATCTCTGATTGTTTTCTTATTTAATTCTCTAAAATCAATAACCATTCTCCATCGTGGATTGCCATGACTGTCAGGTTTCTTGGGTACTATCCAAATGGGTGAGTTGCACGGAGAATTAAACTCTCTTATGATACTGTCTCTCAATTTCTTTTCCACGCTGTCTCTTACAACTTGCTTATGTTGCGGAGGATGTCTATATTGCTTGGTATTGATGGGTACATCGTTTTCTAGATGTATATGATGTTCAATCATATCTGTGTATGGAAATTTGTCTCCTGCGAGCAGAAATCGGTCCAAGTAGTCTTCGATAATCCGATCGACTATGTCCATTTCTTCTCGATTTAAGTGATCTCTTCTGATTGCTTCTTTTACTCTTTCTATTCTCTTTATTTGGTCCACGATCATGTCACCATTAAACTCACTGTCAGTTTCTTGCAGGAAATCTGGTCCTGTATTGAAAGGTATTAGTTCTTTTAGATCCATTTCTATCGTCACGTCTTGTTCGCTGGTGTTGATGGCCATTATCTTGCAGGTGTTGTTTACGTTTGTTACTACTCCTTCACCCACGAAGAGATTTTCATTCCCCACGTCAATTCTTGGCACGTATCCTTCTTCCAGGTTGCTTTTGATTAAGTTGATTTGTATCACTTGTCTACTCCTCGCTTTTATTGTATGTGTCACCTTCCCTGGGCTTTGTTCTGTTTCTCCGATTATCGTTTGTTCTGGTACTTCATTCCCTTCTTCACTTGTAGGTTCTACTTTTAGTATTTCGTTGGCCTGTTTACATTTATATCCTTTTCTTAGATTCTTTGGGTTATGTTCTTCTTCTAAATCTTTGCTTTAAATGTTGTATTAAATCTTCTACACTTTTTATTGTTTTGTTGTTTAAACTTTTCTTTGCTGATCCCGTTATTTTGTTTAGGGCGTGTTGTAAGAATTGAGGCTTAATCGGGTCACTGACTAATTCACTGGCGTTCCTCAAGTCTTGTATGTAGTCTCGAAGATTTTTCTTTCCATCAAAACTTGGAATGCCACTTATGCAGTTCATAAGTGCAAAGCTGTTAGCCATGGTGCTCATTAATAGCATACTTGCGTCTGGTAGTCCTCCACTGGCTAAATCATCATTGTTTCAGGCGTTTCCTGTCATCTCGAATAGGTACTCTATGCCTTCTAGGTAATCTAGATAATCACTTGTGTCGTCGATTGATTTTCTTGATATCTTATGGTACTTTGAGTTATTTAATATGCTTTCAGTTACTTTACTTTTCTTTTTCTTGCTTAATTTATTTTTAATTCATTGTAGAATTTTGCTTAATTTATGCCTCCGCTTTCACTTGTCGTCACTATATCTTTATTTCAAGAAGTTTGTTTATAAATTCAAAAACCAAAATTTAAAAATTTCTTGCCTTGGAAACATGCAAAAGGTATGGACCAAAACAACAAAAAAACTACTAAAGTTTCGTGTTTCGTAAACAAGAATTTGTAAAGTGGTGTAAAATGGGTACGTAATGTTCGTAAAAGGGGCAAAAATAATTATTTCATTCACGCAAGTAGGAATAAAAGTTCCAAAAAGTGACTAAAAACCAATTATTCTTTTTTTTTTTAATTGTTATAAACTTCGCTTGCTTCTTATATTCTAAATGGAAATTAAATAAGTGTGTTTTAATAATTAAATTCCCAAAACCCCAAAAAACTAGTATTCAAGAGTTAAATGCTAATAATTAACCTAGTTTCAAATTAAAATTCTTAAAATTCTAAAAAGTATCAACAAAATCTAATTGTTTATTCGAAGATTATTATAAAAGTTGGTTAGTCAAATTAAATTAAGTCATTAAGTTTCGGTACTTGATGTTAAGGCTAGCAAAAAAAAATTAATGATTTAACGAAATTTCGAAATCTCTATGTAAATTGCATGTAAGGCGTCAGTCGATAAAAGAGCTAAGTAAACGCGATGAAAGAAACAAAATTGATAATCTAGGCAATCGTTAGAATGTTTGAAAATAATTAAGTGCGAAAAATAATTAATTAGTCGAGGAAAAACCCGAATCAAAACTATTATCCCTAAAGAGAAGAATTTCTTAATATTGAGTCTTTTTTTATGAAAACAAAGAATTCAACGTCCCCTTAATATTTAATTAATTAAACTCTAAACCGTTAATTATTATTCCGTATAGCGTAAAGCTTCCTTAATAATGAAAAGAAGGAAAAGAGAAAAAAAATTATTTATTTATTTATAGGAAAGGTTAAATGAACCCTATTTTACATCTAAGTTAACTAATAATAATTGTTATTGTCATAGAACCCTTAAAATATCGATATTTCGCTCTTACTATTTGAATTTCGCGCCCCCTCAAAATGGCTGCCGCGCGCTCTCTCTGCTTCTTGACTCTACTCCGACTCAACCGCGTCAGTTGCGCGCGCCTAGTCTCGGACCACGGTAAAGTTACTAGCTGCGTCGGACTTGGATTCCAACCACCGACCCGACAGCACCGTCTTGAGAGCGCTCCAATCTGGAACCTTTGAAACCGAACTGATTCGCCTTGACTCGCTCTCCAACGTTTGCCGATCCATCGACAGGTCCAAAATCGCTCACTGACGCCTCACCCAAACCTAGAAAAGAGAAAACCAGGTATTCGTATTGCTTATCGGATTTGAATGCTTGTTTTTTTCCGTTCCTTGCATTTTTCGCTTTAAGCATTCTTGACAATCCTAATTTTATAATAATTCTAAGCATGCATAGGTCTGATATACCCGGGGCTACTCGGAAGCCGGAATAGAGATTATCATTAACTCTTTGAATATTCACACCGCGTTTCTTGTCTCATTTAAGAACAATAACTCTATTAAAATGAATTCAGGCTTAACCATGGATACCCAAACAAGTTCCTCCTCCAATTCTCTTAATGACAACAGACTCCTCGATTTCCTATCCGACATATACAGCTCTCCCACACAATCCCCTTTTGTAGTTCATATCGAAACTACTAACGCTGAAAAGACAAATATCGGTAATATTGACCCGTTAAAATTAGGAGAAATCCTTTTAAGATCCAAAATCGACTTTGACAACGTAAGAAAAATAGGCCCGAGGAAGGTCGAGTTAATTTTTGATTCACTAGAAAAAGCCAACCACTTAGTTGACAACCCTTCCAAACTCCCCGATGGATGGTCGCCCGACATCCCAAACTTCAAAGTGTTAAAAATAGGTCAAGTACACGGTCTTGACCCAGTGTACACCATAGCTAAACTTAAACTAGCCATTGAAGAAAAGTATAAAGACTCGAAAATTGAAAGAATTTTTAGGAAAGAGGAACAGCTCATTCCTACTAACTCAGTCAAAATTTACTTTAAATCAAACGTACTCCCGGACAAGGTAAAATTCTTCGGCGTGTCGGTCAAAGTCTACCCTTACATTTTTAATGTTTTACAATGTAAATCCTGCTTCAGATACGGTCATGCAGCAAGTAACTGCAGTAGGAAGCCAATATGTCCTGAATGTTCCACAGAACATGAAACCATCTCTCAAACTTGCTCCTTATCCAAAAGATGCATTAACTGCAAAGGCAGCCATTCCGCTACAGAGAAATCCTGCTCCCACTTTATCGAACGGAAAGAAATCAAATACGCCATGGCTACTAAAAATATCTCCCTTGGTCATGCAAAATCCCTCTTTAATGCTGGATGCCTTAATCATTACGGCAACCCAGCGTCTAGAAATCCATACTCGCAAGCCCTACATAACAATCTCCCAGGCACAACAGATCCAAACAATCTTATTTCGATACACAATCGGAGACGCGCGGAATCTCCTATCATTCTCCACAGCGACGACGAAACACACGACGGCCTACGCGAGGTAAACAAAACGTCGAACGACAGTGAGTTTCCATCATTCTCACAAACATACACAGCTAACTCCAATTCAATCGAGGGACTTCTCGCGGCGGTTAAGACTCTTATCCAACAGAATAATTTGATGAATAAAGCGGTTTTTTCGTTGCTGGAGGCCGTCACCAAAGAGAGAGAGGAACAAAAAAGTATCCGAATCTAACTAACAATCCCCTGTACATAATTCCCACATTCCCCCTTTTTAAAAATCTTTTAATAAATTTATGTTCCAAAAGATTGATGTCCATGCATAGAATAATTTTAATTTTACAGACTAACTGTGATAATACTCAAGGGAGAGAGGACTGTCTGAAAAGTCCTTCAAAAAACGCCCGGGTTCCCAAAACACTTCTCCATACACAGTCATCCACTCCTTTCCCAATAGATTACAATGGCTATCCACGAGAACATTAATATTTTACAATGGAACTGCCGTAGCCTCAGGGAAAAAAGGTTTGAACTCGAATTCATTCTTAATGACTTTAATATCGCTTGCCTCCAAGAAACGTGGCTAAACGGGACAGATATTATAAGACTTAAAAACTTTCATTGCGTTAGGAAAGATCGTGTCACCGATACGGTTGGTGGCGGGCTGCTAATCGCGGTAAGAAATGATTTAAGTCATAACTTAATTACCTTCAACCAAACGTTTCCAGGAATTTAAATCCTAGCGGTAAAGGTAAAAGCAAACAAATCAACATACAATGTGTTTAATACCTATCGAGATCACCGCGTAAACCTTACTAACTCTACACTTAAAAACCTCGTAAATTGTGTATCTCAATACGACAACATAATAATATGCGGCGACTTTAACGCCCATCACTCCATGTGGAGTACAGGCAAAGAAGATAAAATTGGTAAAATGATTACTTCGGAGACGATTAACTCTAATTTAATCGTTATAAATGATCCCCCTCAGGCTACGTTAATCCTTAAGTTAAATAACAAACCAGGTTCACCAGACATAACTCTCATCTCCACTAATCTTATTCACAAAACCAAATGTCTTGTATTGGAGGATGGGTTAGGTAGTGACCATTTTCCAATCGCTATAAACATAACTAATCAGTGCGAAATACCCTCAACAAACCGTGAAAAACTGAACACTAATAAAGTAGACTGGAACATATTCCAATCCAGCCTAGATTCCAAACTATCTAAATATGACTTGCTCTCGCTTGACCCCCTTGTTGCCTACGACAAACTTAATTGTTTTATCATGGATTCCATTATAGAAGCCGGAGCGAAAATTTCGAAAGGAGACCGTAAAATTAGAAACCAAAAACCAATATGGTGGAACTCGGAACTGGACATCGCAGCAGAAAAACGAAAAAATCTTACCTCTAAATATCGTGAAAACCGTAACCGAGAAAACTTCAAGAAGTTAAATATCTAGAATATCAGCTAAAATATCTAAAATATCAAGAAGCAAATGAACAGTTCAAAACTCTTGCTAAAAAAACTAAACAATCATACACGCGTAACTACTTGCAATCTCTTAGCCCTTCATCCAGTACCAAATCTATCTGGGAATCTTTGAAAGAATTAAAAGGCTTTCTAAAATCCCCTTCCTCTGTAGACAACTTTGATTACGAAAACCCCAAGATCAAAACTACTATAGAGAAACTCTGTTCGGGCCAGGCAGGAAATCAAGTCCCTATCCCCAAAGACATCACAAACCACCATCTTGACTACCCAATCTCTGCCAGAGAATTTAACAAAACAATAGATAACTTAAAAGAAAGATCCTCCCCAGGTAAAGGCCTCATTTCGAACCTAATTATCAAGAATCTATCTCTCCAAGCCAAAGAAAACCTAAGACACATTCTCAACTCCATAATGGAGCACAGAGTCTTCCCAGCACAATGATCAGATTACATCACTATACTAATCCCAAAACCAGAAAATAAGGGCTATAGACCCATCGCACTATCCTCAAACATACTCAAACTCTTGGAAAAAATCATCAAACGTAGATTAGAATGGTATGTAGAAAATGACTACATAATTCCCACTCTCAATACGGCTTCAGGAAACAGAAATCCACTCAAGACAGTACAACTATACTAGCTACTAAAGCCTACCGAGCACTTTCTAAAAAACAAGTTTTTGCAATTCTCATGCTGGATATAGAGGGTGCATTCAACAATGTTAACCCTAACATATTAATTCAAGACCTCGTAGACCTAAAGATTTCCAGTAAAATCACTTCCTTCATCCAAAATGTCATAAGCAGCAGAAATTTATCATTTTTTCTAAATAGAAAACACATCGAAGATAGATCAACTTATAAAGGTTTGCCACAAGGTTCAGGTACTTAGCCCAATACTCTTTAATATTTAGGCCAGAAAAATAATCCACAACATCGATCAATGCAGCAATTTACAATTCGCTGATGACTGCACCATTACTTTTGCCCACACAAACCCCCACATTGCTGCCCAACACATAGAGTCAGGTGCGAATCAACTAAAACAATGGCTAAGCAGTAGAGGTCTAAACATCGCCCCACATAAGTCCAACTTTACCCTGATAAATACTAGAAAAAAATCTCTAAACCACATTCAAATAACAATCGACAAAACAGTAATTTCCCCAGTAAAACAAGTAAAATTTCTGGGAGTAATATTTGACTCCAAACTAAAATGGGTTCCCCATATCAAATATATAAAAGACAGAGCACACAACACTCTCAACATCCTAAAAGCCTTTTCTAACAAAAAATATGGGGTTAAACCTCGTCTATTAGTCAACGCATACAAGGCCGCATAAAAAAATTGGAATCAGTTCACAACACAGGTCTTAAAATCTGCTTAAGCTTACCCAGATTCACATCAAATACTCTCACTCTTAACGTCCTGGGCGAAACGTCTCTGGCCCACCGTAGAAATCTTCTAATAAACAAATATATCTTGAAATCAGCCAGCCTTAAAAAGCACCCCCTTTTGATCAATCTAAAGCTTTTAACGGAATCCACTGAAAACAATAAAAAATCTAAATCTAAATTTATCATGAGAACAATTTTGAAACATTATAAAAACTTACAACCTGACCTTCATAAAATTTTTCAAACTGATTTGCCTTTACCATTTGAATTTCCTTTAAACTGCCAAGACGTAGAAATTAACATGGATGATATCACCAGGGGCTCTGCGGGCAACGTCGAGTCCAATCTCGATGAAATTGTCTTGCGGACCTACCCTGATTGTGATAGAATCTATGTAGATGCATCCTTCTCCCAGTACGGCAATATCCAAGGTATTGCACTATTCAATGAAAACTGTAACAAAATAATTAAACACAAACTAACAAATGCCTCATCCAGCACAGAATCCGAGACCTATGCAATCCTCACAGCCCTCCGGTACATTAAAAATAATAATCTCAAAAAATCAATTATCTTTTCCGACTCTCAAGAAGCCCTATCCAATATTAAAAACCCAAACATAAACACCATGTCTCCTATCACCTTAGAATGCAAACTAAACATAAATTTCATACTAAAACTAAAAAACAGGATCACCCTTGCTTGGATCCCTGGACACAAAAATAGCTCCGGTAACCAAATAGCAGATAGAGAAGCAAAAAATGCAATTACCCTCCCAGAATCATCCTCCATCCAAACACACTGGTTCCAATTATTTACCGCACAAACAATCCAATTAGGGAAAAACTGGCACACTGAACATAATTTTAATCTTTTTAAAAAAAACCTGAACTACCTTCACAAAATCTCCTTCACCCACCCACAGAACTTCAAAAAAATCTTTGAACAACTCAACAAAGAACACCTTACCATATATCTAAGAATCCTCACAAACTCACACTGTACTCCAGAAAAGCTCTTTGATAAAAATCTCATTGATTCCATGGTGTGCTCGCGTGGTCACGGATTCTGTGACTTGCAGCATATCACCTGGGACTGTAACCAACATATTGTAATTAGGAACGAAATGAAAGAAATATTAAATGAAAAACATAATATTTTCACCTATGACACTCCTTCTATTCTGGCTTCCATGGACGCTTCGGTTATGCGGACCTTCTGCGACTTTTTTACAAAGGCAGGCATAAGAATCTAATTTTAATACGTTTACAAAGTCCAATCCCGCACCCTCTTACGTCCTCTTCACTGAGTCGCTTTTACGTGGAGGTGAGCGATTTTGACGATTCCAACCTAAGGACAACCGTAAACTTCCTGCCTCCCCATTGACGCACCGGGCAGTCTCACGTTAAAAGAGACTCTCAAGTAGCACTCCAACAAAACGAAGGACTTATCCAGATTTATAACGGCTTCTACGCAGAAGAAACACCCTCGGTCGCAAGAAACACTCCAACTTAGTAAACAAAGGAACTACTTCCGGATTCAAAAAGCCCTCAACGCAGAAGAAACACTCACGAACAACCGGGTTTATTTCCCGGCCTAACCCTAAAAAAGCTGTGGGATCGGCGTAGTGACTTCGGTCCAGTCGCGAAACGGTCTAAATCCCGTTCCTACTCTAAATAAAAAAAAAATACTAGCAGCGTCCAGTGATCACCTTTCGCACCCAAGCGTCTGCGCCCGTGTTTGCTCTGCACTAACACGTACCGTCGGCTGCTATGCTACAATGGCTAACCTCACCCACGTCGCGTACTTTCCCTTTCGATTATTGTTATTAAATCGCGGTGAAAATAGTGCGCACGTGTAATCTGTTAGTCCGCGAGTGTGTTCTCTACCTGTGTCGGTGATTTTTGGACAGTGTTTATTAGTGAAAACAGGAAATATGAGTGTGGGCCCAGGACTCTGTACCCCAAGCAGTGCACACCTGTTGCTGCTTATTAATTAGATAAGTTTTCCTGACAGTATATCTAAATTAAATAATTAATATGACATTAGGACTCGTTGCTTTGTGTTAAACGAACTCTTTTATTTATTCTAAGGCACTTCAAGATCTTCGACGACCTCTTTCACATGTGGCGACTCAAGTAAATGCACGCAAGTATAGATTTTTCATTATTGTTACACACCTTATTCTCTTAAATGTTATAATTTCTGCCTTCTATATTGCTTGAATGAATTACGCGGGCTGACTTTAACATGTACAGTGCTTTTTATCCTAAATTTTTGTTCATTTGCAAGTTTTCGTTTGAAACTATTAAAATTGTCAATCTTCTGACCCTGAAAATAAAGTAAAACATACGTAAAAAAAAAACGATTCATTAAGCATATCAGTGTAAAACTTTCTTTTTCTGAGTCGATTATTAAGCCATGTGATGAAAATTTCTTTTAAAGTTGCTCTTTAACGTGCAATGTTGACTTTACTTTTTAATTGTGAGACAATTGTGTACTAAAATGATTATTTAATGTATTTACAACTTATTTGTTTCTTCTAGGGTCGAAGGAAATTGTGCGATGAATGTTGTTCACGGGGCCAAACTAAAATTTTCTGGTTCAAACTTCCACGGTCAACGTCAACTCTCTGATTTCTTTGGTTCTACGCAATGGTCAACAATATTGCAAGCCCGAATAAACTGGATGAGTATCTCTTTTCATGTACGTGCTTCTACTTTTAATTTGTTTTCAAAACTTCAAATTTTTCAAATTAACATTACTCACTGCAAAATATTCACGTGCTATGCATATCTAATTACTTTAACTTGAGTGTTTAGCGTACAGTTGTGTAATAAAAGGGACTCGCACGAGTACTTCAAAGTGCGTTTTAATATTCTATCTTTTTTTACTACTTCAAACAATGAGTGTGACTTTATCAATTTGTTGTCAGTTTCTTTCACTCTTTCTTTCTTAATAATCTCTGATACCAATTTTGATTTTCTTTTTATAGAATGGGATGAATATTCCTGGTCTTGAACAGTCAACTTTCACTTCTGCTGTGAAAATCGAATTTCAGCACCAGAACACCTGTGTAATAAGGACGCTTTGATTCGACCAGATTGAAGTATGTATATTATAATTATATTGGCTTCACTTGTGTTTTCTTTCCCTTTACGTGAAAACTGACGGGCCCTTTCCTCTAAATTTGACACAGCTTTACCAACTTGTTGTCGGCTGCATTATGTAAATTTTATATATTCATGAAGTATTATTTTATATTAGAGTGATAAATGTTTTAATTATTATTGTTTGGGGTCCGTTTACGCATAATAATTTGTCCCTTTTAGAAAATTGTGAAAAATTTTGTCGAAATTTTTAACAATTAGAATGATTTTAGCTAAGATAATATTATTTTCAACCAATTTTTGGAGATTTGAAAATTTCTCCTTTTGAAATTTATATCCTCGATAATCTTTCTTTTCGATTCGAATATTTTCCTAACACGTTTTTCTTCTCGACAGGCTGAACGAACATGAACAAAGCAACGATTGATTTCGAATTTGGGAAAACCGAAGCTCGCAAGATGGCCGCCCCCTTGACTACCCACGCGCGTTGGACCGGCGCAAAGGCTCTGATGACGCGACGCCAAGCTCCCAAGCGACGCTTTCGACTATGCTGCGCGCATTTTGAAATTCGACACTTGCCTTTGTTACGAGTACCTCGCGTGATTTTACTTCTAAAGAATTTTCTTTTTTTTTATCACTTCGCGTTCAATTATTTCACTTCACAATTAATTTAATTTTTAAACTTTCTTTTCGGACGCGGACACTGATTTTAACCGTTTATTTCATTCTTGTTAATGGACCAAATTCACTCGCGTAATATTTAGTTTTTATTCGAAATTTATTCTAATTCAATATATTAATTTTTAGATATTCATGCAAAAATCAAGATTTGGACAAGAGAGAATAAAACTTAGATCGTGTCGGCACAAGGATCTCCGTGGGACCTCCAATTTTGTTATGGGAGATTTTGGCTAATTCTCCCTCAAAAATATATTATTTGTTTTTTATGAGTCTGATGTACACGAACAGCTATACAGCAAATGCGTAAGGAATGAATGATTCGCACGACTTGCTTCCACGATCAACACTCTTACTCTCTCCTTTCTATTTCATTAATGACGTGATCCCAATTAAAATTTATCTCAATTTCTTACCTTGATCTTTTGATATGTGAGAGAATTTCTTTCTCTGTCTAATTGACTCTACAAAAAAAAATCTAAAACTCTTGGATGAATTCTTAATGGTCCGCCGGCTTCGTCGCCCGATCACGGAGTGAGAGAGCAGCGTGGTTCGAGAGTGCTCGGAAGAGGTTCCGGACCTCCCACGCTGTCGCCAGCTTACTTCTCCTTAGCCACGCTACAATGTGGGGGCTTGTTGCACTCATTAGGCCTTACGGGGCCTGGCAACTAGTTGCGCGCCGAAACTGCAACGTAGCTCCGCACATGCGCTTCTAGCCGTTGGCGGGGAAGTTATTTAGATTAGCGAGATTCTTAGCCACTTGATACTTTTGTGGCCTTGAGTCTCGCTGTACCTTTATACGTGTGGAACTTTCTCGATCCTACCTTTGAAATTATTATTTCAAATGCGAGATCGGGAAAGTTGTCACGTAACATGTTGGTTCAAGAAATAATTTAGTTCTGATTACTAAAAAAAATAGTCAAGTTTGTTTCCAGAACGACGAAGAACAAAATTTTTTTCTGATTTTTTTACTTTTTGTTATTTATTATTTATTGTTTATTTATTTATTATTAATTATCATTATTCATTTATACATGCAGATTTATTTTATAGACCCGTTTACAAGTGTGCTATTATTTTTTACATTTAATTTACATGTTAACAATTTTATAATACAACTAATATATCTGAAAAAAATTTCTCCCTCACTGGGGATTGAACTCAAGTCCTTCAAGTCCAAAGGCGGAGACTCTGTCGTCGCGCTAGCAATGCAGTTGGTAAATAAGAAAATTTTTGAAAATATAAGCTGCAACTCGGATTTCAACTAATATCTTGGTAATTACAACAAAAATATTGGTTGACCCACTATGAAAACAGTGATGTACCAGAAAAATTGTTGTCCTTATCAAGTAAATTGGTTAGTAACCTATAAAGTCGACTTTTTCATTGTAAAATGGTCGGTTAGGTTAAATTAACCAAGCACTTAGTTCTCATAACCAATTTTTGATTAACTAATTATCACTTGGTTACCACAACTAACCTTTTTTTTCCGTGTATATATTTGTTCTATATACCTGACACCCAACAAAAATTTCAGCGCGATTCCTTCATTTGGCTTCGAGTTTTAGCTGGTCAAAGTTGAGGTTTCAAGCAATTTTTGCATTTTTTGCCTATTTTCAATGATTTGTAGCTTATAAGGGATGCATTTTTAACTAAAACTATCTAGATACTTTTAATAAAATTAAAGGTACCCCCACTATCGCCACCAAGGCCGCCAAAACCAAGGTGCGCACCTGCACTCGCTCTCTGTTTCGGCTGCCTTCATTAAGAAAACTTCCAAGAAATAAGCTCTCTACCGAGAACGCGTCACGCACACACACACACGTTTAGCTACCACAATGTTTATTTAATTATAGTTAGGTCAGTCACACTTACACGTGTATTACACTTTCGAGGCAATAAAGCTCAAGTATTAACACGAAACCATCGTTTAACCCGTTCACTCCCCATCTTTCCTCCATCCACCCACGAGCCACTCGGCATTTAACACGCGGCCGCGATTATTCTTATCGTTCAGCACGAGAGATTCGCGCTCCAAAACAACAAAATATTTTAAAATAAAATATGTTAAACATGTTTGGCAAATGTTTCAAAATGATTTTAAAACTTATTTTGAAATGTTTCAGAAATATGCTTTAAATGATTGCAGAAATAATTTATATTAAAAAAATATATATTTTTAAAATATTTCTTTGCTCTCAAAGTGTTGAGTTTAGTTTTATTAAACAAGACATTTCACTTTATTATCAAGTTAATATAAAAAATGTCTAATAATTTGTTAAATTAGATAGCATGATAAAATAAAATGAAAGTTTATGACTTGGTTTAGTTAAGTGGAATAAAGTGTAGTCTACGCGTAACACATAATCTTTGTAAAGATTGCAGAGTAGGGCTATATTAAATAATAGTATATTTCGATACAAGTGCGCAAAAGTTGATTCTACACGAGTGGGAGGTTTGTCGCCCGAGCGAAGTGAGGGTGACAATCTCACGAGTGTAGACTCAACTTTTGCCCACGTGTATCGAACGTTATTTTTCAATACAGGGACGGAAAATGTACTTGAATGCACGCGGAGCGTGCGTAAAAGTGCATTTTACGCATACTTTATCGAAAATAGATAAAATCGATACAACTCGAAATTCTAGTGATAGTTCTACTAGGGCCTTAAAACACTGAATAATGTCTTTACATTTGAATATTAAATAATTCTAAAATAAATATTTGTAAAACAAACAGTAACTATATTAATATTTTTAATTGTTTTAGGCATATTCATCATATCGTATTCATCTTTACATAAATCAGGAGATAAATTCAAAAGTATAGATATAATGTCAATTACAGTATAAAATGCGGTTTGCCAGTGATATATTGCCTGATTCAAGATGAATTCAAATATTCACGTTCAGGAGAATAGTATTCTTTTTGTTAACGTAGATGAAACTACTATCTCTGATCAGGATAAGTTCCTATTGAATAATAATAGTACATACGTTTATTTCTTTGAAATAACTACTAAAAGAGCAAGTTTGGGAATAATATTGTGTCTCTTTTCTATTGCAACTGTTTTTGGTAACACTCTTGTAATCATAGCCGTTATCCGTGAGCGTTATCTGCATACATCAACTAATTATTTTATTACGTCATTGGCATTCGCGGATTGCCTTGTGGGTCTTGTAGTTATGCCATTTAGTGCTATTTATGAAGTATTGGAAAAACATTGGCTTTTTACGCTTGATTGGTGCGATATTTGGCATTCTCTTGATGTCCTGTTTTCAACTGCTTCGATTTTAAATCTCTGCGTGATAAGCGTTGATCGTTACTGGGCAATTAAAGATCCATTTAGTTATCCAACACGAATGACACGTAGGTTAGCTATTTTATTAATAGCATTAGTTTGGCTCGCTTCAAGTCTTATATCTTTTCCTGCTATTATATGGTGGCGAATAGTACGCTCTGATAACGTCCCACAAAATAAGTGCCCTTTTACAGTTAATCTTGAATACATAATATTTTCATCGTCAATAAGCTTTTATCTGCCTCTGTTTGTTATGGTTTTTACTTACTATAAAATTTATCGTGAAGCAATTATACAAACAAAAAGTTTGCGTATTGGGGAAAAGCAAGTGATGCTTGCTTCAGGTGAATTGGAGCTAACTCTACGAATGCACAGAGGTGGTAGTTTTCCAGCTGAAAGCACATCAGAAACTTTACAGGATTTTGGAGTTGGATATACAAATTTCCACAATAATCGATCTATATGTTCTCCATCTGTAAGAGTTAGTAAACAGTATTTATTTACTGCGAATAAAAATTTTTCATTGTCTAGAAAATTTGCAAAGTTTTCAAAAGAAAAAAAAGCTGCCAAAACACTTGGCATTGTCATGGGAGTATTTATAATATGTTGGCTTCCCTTTTTTGTTGTTAATTTATGGTCAGGATTTTGTGCGAGATGCATCTGGCAAGAAGAAATAATTTCAGGGGCAGTTTCATGGCTCGGCTGGATTAACAGTGGTATGAACCCTGTTATTTACGCTTGTTGGAGCAGAGATTTTCGAAGGTAACGAATTATGAATATTTTAATTTTGAACGCATGGTTAAAACATTTTATTACGTTTAAAATTAGTTGACAATGCGTAAGTGCTTCTAGTTGGGGTGTATGATGATACAATCAGACAGTTAATAAGGCAAAATTTTTACTGTCAATTTTATTTGACATTAATTTTGAATTGAATTTTCATTGATGCTAAGAACACCAATAAGAATTTACACGACATATATGCTGTAAGGGGCATTGTCTGCAATAAATAAATGTAATATTGATAAATTTTTTAAATGTTAGTGCGAGTGAAATTTCATCAAATTCAATAAATTTGATTTAATAAGACTATAATTTTTTAATATACAAATCCCAGACACCTATTCTTTCAATCACGAAGATTATCCTTTAAATTACATTTTCTAGAACATCTTTTCACGTGAAATTAGGATATTTACTCCAAGTTTTCAAAGAAATTGTATTATTAATTAGATGTGTGATTTTTTAAGCAACTGTTTTTGTTTTTATTTTAATAGTACATAATGTAACAAGGAAGTAAAGGTATCGATTATTTCTGCAAGTAAGAACTTGAGCAAGGCAAGTGCAGTAAATCACCCGAGAAAATAATCGACTTTACTCTCGTTGTTCCCTTAGCATGCGTCTTTGCATAAAAATTCGCATAGAATAGCGCAGTTTGATTCTCGTGCCTCTTAAAGACATCTTAATTATGGCGCTCGAAGAAAAAAAGAGTTCATGCATAAGCCTTCAACAACGTGAAATCGATAAGCGTGCCCGAGAGTAGCGTTTCGGTTTTGATCGAGAGGATCGCAATCTATAGCCTAGCTTGAACTCACGTATAGCCTTTATGTATGTTTATATCTGTAAGTTGGATCACAGACTTGCTTGCGTTACAAATATAAACATATATAAAATAATATAAATATATAAACTCATAGGAAAAATAAATTGTGAATTAAATGCATGTAATTTCGTGTGGGCTAGACACAGGTATGCTGTTATCATATAGCAAATCTTTGCTATAGATTCCGGTTACGACGACTCAAGGAGCCGTTTCAAGTTGTTTGCGGCACAAGTGTTCTTAAGGCGTGAAAAGCTTTGTTAGCGTGAGAATATTTTTCCTTCGGGTTATTACTGACCTTGCTTTGCTTGGGCAGTAAACGCACCCTCGCGAAAAATCTACTTGCTTGGGCAGTAAACTCATCCGCGGGAAAGATCTGCTTCTTTCGGCCCCCGTTACATAATATACTATTCTTAGTTTAGCAATCGTTGCTAACCCAAAATAACTGCTGGAATTCAGCAACTTTTCGATAACTTGCACATTCTACACTTTTACAGCAGGAAAAGTGTTTGTAAAATATATAGTACACAAATGAATTTTTGAAAAGAAATATATAAAAATAATATATAAGTATACCAATAAATACGCATGTGTAGTGTCACATGTGGGCATTTAATTAAACAAATTGAAGATCTTTTAAGCGATCCCAATTGTTCTATGAATAATTCCGTTTCAGAGGAAATAATTCCTTTCACCGAAGATGAAGCAATAGCTCTGATTGAAGATGCAAAATTGTCGAAGTGACAGTATGAGGGTGAGGGTACAAATTTTGAAAAATTAAAATTTTAAAGGGTAAAGATTAGAAATTCAAAATTTATAAACTAGATTTTGAATTGAAAAAATGTATAAAACAAAAATGTTGAATTGAAATATTGCGAAAGGTGATATTTGTAGTTAAAGTATTGCAAAGGCGATATTTTTAGAAATTTCCAAATTTAGGTTTTCAAAATTATACCTTTCCAATATTCTTGGACTAAAAATTTGTGGAATGGATCTTGGACTAAAAAAGACAAAAGAAAATTGTTATCCTATATCTTCTAGTCTCTCCATATCTGAAAAAGGTGGTAGCGTTGATTTACAACAACTGTTGAATCATACATCTAAACGTCTCCTACAGATACCGGATATATTATTTACTAGTAAATGGGGATGTGACGGATCATCAGATCATAGCTAGTTTAAGCAAATATTCTTCGATGGAACTAGCTCAGATGAAAGTATTTTCATGATGTGTATGGTACTACTTATCTTAGAAGTCAATACTTCAGACAATCACTTTTGCGTATGCCAAGGAAATCAGTGAGAAAACAGTGGCCGATGTTAATGCTATGAAAAATAAGATCGAGTCACTATTGCCTTCAATTGTAAATACAGATATATATCAATTCAAAATACACCACTCATTAAAACTAACAATGATGGATGGAAAAGTATGCCAAGCAATAACAGGTTCTCCTTCTTGTGCAACGTGTTGCATTTGCGGAGTAAAACCTTCACAAATGAACGATTTGTATAAATTAGCTGAAAGAACCATAAATAAAGAAAATTTCGAGTGTGGCCTTTCATCTTTACATGCAAAAATACGATTCATGGTAAACATATTCCACATAGCATACCGTTTGGATTTTTGTAAGTAGCAGGCAACATTAGATAAAAAAAAAACAATACTGCTAGGAGCTTTTTCCGTGACCCTGCACTGGCAGCTGAAATTACAGGTGTCAATGAATGTTGAATTACAAGATACAGTGTAATACTACAAGATCTTGCTTCTGGACCTAAAATAGACTCCGACAAATTTGACGATTATACAAAAGAAAATGCTAAATTATATGTATCTTTGTACGATTGGTTTTACATGACTGCATCTGTACATAAAATTCTCCTCCATGGTGCGAAAATTATAAATCACTTTCTCATTCCAATCGGCATTTTATCCGAAGAAGCTCAAGAATCACGGAGTAAAGATTTGAAATACCATCGCCAATTTAATACTCGAAAATGTGGTAGAATCTATACGAATATAGATCTATTGCATAAATTATTAATATCTTCTGATCCTTATATATTTAGTCTAAGGCACAAACCTGGTAGAGATGTTGACAATAATATTTCCAGAAATAGGCAAGATTTGTATAAACTGGGTAGATTCCAGTCTCAACATATCGGTAGAAATCCCATCTAAAATGACATGAATTCTGGAATATTTCTAGCCCGATCTGCTAGAAGTCGTCTGCAAGAGTCGCGGCTACATAACATAACCTTGCTTTTTTGCTTTTATGGTTCGTAGGATTTGTATGTGCGACCGACTTTTAATTCGAGAGTATACATAATATACATGTATCACTAATACACCTTTGAATAATATTATAACAAATATAATAAGCCACAATGTTACGTGACAACTTTCCCGATCTCGCATTTGAAATAATAATTTCAAAAGTAATCAAAAGTATCACGTGGCTAAGAATCTTGCTGACCTAAACAACTTCCCCGCCGAACGGCTAGAGTCACACGTGCGGAGCTGCGTTGCAGTTTCGGTGCGTAGCTAGTTGCCAGGCCCCGTAAGGCCTAATGAGTGCAACAAGCCCCCACATTGTAGCGTGGCTGAGGGGAAGTAAGCTGGCGGCAGCGTGGGAGTTCCGGAACCTCTTCCGAGCGCTCTCGAACCACGCTGCTCTCCACTCCGTGATCGGGCGACGAAGCCGGCGGAACATATAGAGTTTTTCTTCAGATCAGATTTATTTGTTCGAGAGTTTATTTGTTAGAGATAGAGAAGAAAGATCAATTTTTCCTATTTGTTGGTTTGAGAGTTCCATAAATCATTTTGACGAAAGATTTGTAAAAGATAAAATAGAGAGGAGAATATACAATTATTTGGATCACAACTTTGCCAATTTAAATCATTCCAAACCATTCAACCCGAATTCCGACAAAGCACAAAGGTAGAGATTTCAGAAAGAAGAGCAATCAAACCGACGACACATACAAGTTATAATACAAGGTAAGAGACTTAAATAAATATTCAGTGGTTCAATAAACACTCGCGACAAAAGGAGAGAATAAAAGAATCAATCGTGGGAGCGAAACGCATGACGTGACCATTCATGCTTTTTTGCTCGATAGCTGTATAGTTGTCTGTGCACATCAGACTCGTTAAAATAAATAATATTTTTCGAGGGAGATTTATCTAAAATATCCCGTAACACACAATAATAAACAGTTACCAAGAAATAGCCTTTATTGCGCCCCGGGTAATTCATTACCTGGCCGAGCTAACATTATTTTTTCCGGCATTACTGAATAGCTTATCCCGAGATCTGGAATTTAAAAAAAAAATTGTCGAAAATTACCGTCCCTATAAAAAATGCGAGCCATATGAAACAAAGTGAAATTGTTAAAAAATGCGTTCAAAATGAGAATTTTCAGTTTTTTGTTTCGAAAGCATTTTTGAACAATTTCACTCTGTTTCAAATAGCTCGCATT
Organism: Nasonia oneida; assembly: GCA_037356405.1. NCBI lineage: Eukaryota > Metazoa > Arthropoda > Insecta > Hymenoptera > Pteromalidae > Nasonia > Nasonia oneida. Next base: position 100,968 of record JAZHPH010000293.1, on the reverse strand, counting down.
TTTTATAGGGACGGTCATTTTCGACAATTTTTTTTTTAAATTCCAGATCTCGGGCTAAGCTATCCAGTAATGCCGGAAAAAATAATGTTTGCTCGGCCAGGTAATAAATTACCCGGGGCGCAATAAAGGCTATTTTTTGGTAACTATTTGTAATTGTGGCTTATTATATTTGTTATAATATTATTCATAGGTGTATCAGTAGTACACCTTTAAATAAAATTATAAAAAATATCATAAGCCACAACTATATGCGTTGGTATTATGTAGCGTCTGTCGTGACCAGTAAACGCATGCGCAAAAGGTTATAAAATATACGTTAGTGCGGTCGATCCGAGTTATCGGCGTGATTTCTCAAGTATTTCTAGTCGGGATTCTATCGAATGAATCTGCCGAGCCACTAGGATATTGACTGGTACAACCAGCAAAATTTCTACCAGGGAAGGCAAAAAATATAAAACTTGATGTTGATAATGCTGTTAAGAACTTATTAATTTTAACTTGAAATGAAGTAATACAATTTTAAAATTGCTCAGCTTAAGGTATTTGGGTTTGAGGTTAAAGGTTTACGGTTAACACTTTTTTTTAATTTTCTATAATTGCAAATTGCCCACCTTGGAGTGGTGAATTAACAAAAAAAATTGTTTATGCTTTGAACATGATTGGTTATAGTATTTATACCCGTAAAATTAAAAACTAAAGTAGTTTTAAATAAAAAGATAATTTTGCAATAAATTGTTTAAACAAATTAATTTTGCAAAACTAATGCCAGATTCCTAATCAGCGACCCCAATAACCACTTACAAATATATATAGCTTCCTTCAGTAGTCGCCCATTTGCTTATGGGCATTAATGCCTTAAGGTTTATGGGTTTATTGTTTAACTTAGATTTTTAATTAATTATTATAACATTTTTTTTAAATCTGGCCCAATGGGTCTTTTAGAATTTTAATAAACTTCAATTAAAAAAAAATTATTGTCATTGGTTGAAAATCATGGTCTGTAGAGAATTTTGAAACAAGAAATGTCTATAGGGCCCAGTGTGCACCGTGACGGTCACCGCTCGCCGATTCCCCCCCCCCCCCCCAGTAAAATGTGTACCTGGCGAGCCTATAGGTATAAGTATTTACTTCAAAAAGAGAAGATAGGATTGGGCACTACTTCCACACAGAGATTGTGGAAGGCCCCCGGCAGCTGGGCCGAAAGACTGCGCCGGTAATGGAAAGAAAAATAAATCTAATCAATTTTCATTAATTAGAATTTGTATGCCCCAATGAATAATCGAGGGTGAATTTTTAGCTTACAAAATAAAAGTATAGAGGTAACCTGGTCCATTGTGTGGGTAATCGGCTCCTTTAGTCTCTATCAGAATAAATTACAACGATTTTGAAGAGGATCTTATTCCATTTTTTGTTGAATGAATAAAAACTTCCGATTGGGATTTGATCCAAAACAAAAAAAAATCGTATGTTAAATATTGTTCAGCAATCTCGAATAAAAAGTAAGACAATATCCAGAATATGCATAAAAATAATGAATCTCTGAAATAATTTGAACAAGTTTGCATGTATTTTTTCATACTTATAACATTGTGTTCAAATCTATAAAGTTAAGTATACTAAAAAAAATTTCTATGAAATGACAATTACTAAAGTGGATATTATCATCGGAGAACATACATTTGCACTTATTTAAACGCTTCTGCCCAAACAATATTTTTTATAAGCTGGGTATCATCATTGATTTTCATTTTTACATCTAAAAAGGGCAACATACAACTGACCGTGAGAAAAAAGTGGCTTGTGAATATAAATACCAACTGTGTCAAAACTTTGTCCTTGCGATTTATTTATAGTCATGGCAAAAACCAAAATTAGAGGAAATTGTCGACGGAATATTACGAAAGGCAAAGATGTATGTATATTTACCGGTGCCAAAAATAATTCTTGGAATAAAAGCAGTAGTTCCCTTATTGTCCCTTACGTTCCCTTATGTCTAGATGTAGAAATAATTCGAGGGTGTATTTGATGTATATTAGAACAATCAGTGATTTCATCTTATAAGTATATAACAAATATACAAAAAAAAAATTCACTTCCAGTAGACGATGTCTAGGTGTCAAAATCACCTTCCGAATGCCGAGACACGGTCTATGATAAACGCACTAAGTAACAACAAATATACTAAAAACCGCTGCCAATTCATTGGCACGTAGCTTCCTCCAACTAAATTTATAAGTCCAATAAATAAAATATTGTTTTAACATCTATATATCTGCTTGCTCATATTATATATGAGGCAGTTTTTGATACATAATTTAATATAAGTTTTGGATGGTTCATTGTCCGAAAGTTTGCAGACCCCTCTGTTTTTTTATTATAGAATACGAGCACTGTCGTCATTTTTTTTTCACAGAAATTCACGCATGTTTACATGGGTTCCTAACCAACCTAACTATCAAAACAACAGGCTATTCATTAGATAGGTCGCTCGCGCAATTTTCGAGAAAACGATTTTTACATTCTAGCTCTTTAGTTGAAAACCGCTCGACGAAATCGTTTAAAATTTTAGCAGCAGATAGCTTTTTTATGGTGAATCACAAAATAACATTTTGAAACATTTTACTACATTGTTTTAAAGATATAAGAAATCAAAAAATGTTAAAAAAATTAAAACCTTGATATCTTACGAACCATTGGGGTTTGAAAGCTGTGCAATGAACTTAGCCAAAACACAAAATATCTACTTTTTCCAGAAATCTCAAGTGCAATAAGGCTTTTTTGCGTCCGTAATCGAGGCACGAAAAAAACTTTTTTTCAGTTTTCGATTTATTACTGAAAAAATAAGTAGTTAAATCACTTGAAATTTTAATGGGATATAGTTTGACACGTGACCCACCCACATGATTTTTTTCGCGAGGTTATGATGTTTAGTTTCAGAGATATAATTAAAAAAACAAAATCACCTTTTTCATTTTATCTGCTGAACAAAGCAATTGATCCCGAGCACCAAACAAGAAAAAATAGGTAATTTTATTCTCTTTCAAATGCATTATAGCTGAATTGTTTGTAACAATGGGATGATTGAAAATAAAAATAACTCTTTTTCCAGAATTCAGAATCCAAAAATATATATGCATGTCAAATTTTATTGATATTGACGGAGTAGTTCCAGAAATATTACGGTATACACACACGCGCGCGCGCACGCAAACGCACACACACACACACACATCCATACGGACATTCTAAAAACACTTAATTTAAACTTCTAACATACCAAAAAGTATTTTCTAGAAGTTTTAAGGAAACTCAAAAATTCATTATTACAAAGCTTCCTCTAGGAAGAAGCAAAAAATAATTTTTACTTTTTGTAGACGATGTCCAGGTGTCAAAATCACCTCCCGAATAACGAGACATGGTCTATGATACAACGCATTCAGTATACAACAAATGTACCAAAAAAAAATTTTCACTTTCTGTAGATGAAGTCCAAATGTCAGGATGATCCTGAGGTTAACCCATTATAGTTATGGTAAATGATATATGGTGCTACTTTTAAAATTACACCAAGTTTAACCACCAAGAATCCTCTTTTATGATAATGAGTAAAAATTCTAATTAGAATTGGAGGAATTTGAATAAATGAACTGGAAATGATGTTTATGATAGAAATTTAAACAAATTATGTAAAAGTTATTAAAGATGCGAAAATCAAATACGATAAAAATTAAATTGAAAGCTATATAAATAACCCAAAAAAGCTCTGGGAAGTTATCAATAATAAAATCATCAACAAGAAGTCCAAAGGAACCATAAATATATAAAAATGAGTAACATGAAAGTAACTGATAAAACAGAAATAGCCAATAATATCAACAGTTTTTAGGCACGACCGCGACACGGAAGTGCCTTATAGTTTTGTCATCGAAAAATGTGTGAGATTCGATATCTCACGCAATTTTCGACCGATCGGGCTTTGGCTCTAACTCGAATTCTATGCATTTTGCAAAAAAAGTAAAACAGAATAGTTGTAGATCTCAAGAAAATACAACTTTTTCTTACTGACACTTAAGCGTGAAAATTCGAGTTAACAGGCCAAAATCGATTTTTTTATAGCAATAAACCAGTATTTATCATAAAACTTTGAGGCTATACATTTTACATAAAAACCTTAAAAGTAAAAGTTGTAGATATTTTGAAAACACAACTTTTCACTATTACAAACATTTTTCCAAATGCAAATGTAAACAACAACCCTAGAAACGATTTTTGGTACATATAATTGAATAACAATTTTGGTGTGGCACGCCCTATCTGGTCCAAAAGCTTCAATTGATTGCCTGACGCTCGCGCGAGTGTGCAGGGTGGCCAAAGACGTGGTCTAGGTAGTTCGCACTGTAATTTTTGGTGTGTAGGTAAATAAATCATACAAGGACGGCGTCTAGGTGCAAGGGGGGAAGGGTGGCGATGACGTGGTCTAGGTGGTGCGCTCTGTAGTTTTTGGTGTCTAGGTAAATAAATCATACGAAAACGGCGTCTAGGTGTACAGGGTGGCACAAGACGAGGTCTAGGTAGTTCGCCCCGTGGTTTTTGGTGTCTAGGTGTATAGAGTTGCCGATGACGAAGTCTGGATGGTGCGCTTCATAGATATTGGTGTATGAGTGTAATAATAATACTTGTGGACAGCGTAAATTTATACTTATCCATATTTTTCTAACATGCATTATCAATCATAACCACTATACTAATATTTTGCGACAGAACAATCAGTGTTTTCATGTTGGTAATAAAAACGTTACAAAAAAGCCATGGTCGAAAGGTGCTCAAGATGCTTATATTTTATTTTTTGACAAATATAAAATATTCAAAAAAATTAACTAAAAAGGACAAATTTCTAAAAAAATTGACTTTTAAAAGTTGTTTGATATATACCGCAACAAAATTACAAATAAAAACGAACTAAAATCAATCAAACAAAGTCATGTTAATTACATTTAATTATAATAAAGCAAACAAATTGTTTTCGTCTCTTTTCCCTTCTCTTGGGCTCCTTCGCGTCGCCCGTCTCTCTCTTTCTTACAGCGTCTCTATAGGCGCTGCAGTAGTTGGCGCGCTCTCTCTTGTCGCGTTGCTTTCTCAATTTTTTCTCTCTTTTTATGAGCCTAACCTGCCTTTATGCTTCGCGTGCGGCTTCTGCCGCCTCGATCATCGTCTTATCTCGCGTGAGTGTGTGTTCGTTGTCTGTGCGTATGTGTGAGTGAGTGTATCGTTACACGCGTACGGTGCTGGGTACATGCCGCGTAGTGTGTATGCGTGTACACTGTCACAGTGTTTCATATTTCTATTATTATAAATTTGTGGATTATATATATTTAAAAGTTGAATCGATGTTTAAATATAACGAGCGAGCGTGAGCGAGTGAGTTTTTAGCTAGTAACAATTATTGTAATATAAATACATCAAATAAAGTAGTACATGAGATGAATTAAAATATAACGGGGTTCTTTATCCCGTGTATAAAAAGTCAGTGACGAATTCACTAATCTATCGAATAGCGAGAGGAGTAAAAGCAGCAGCTCGTTGCAGGCTTCTTGTAGGCTGTGCGAAGCCTGGCCCGTAGCGCAGTATGGTGTACGTGCTCGAAATGTATAATCGAGAGGGACGAACGCGGGGAAAAGGTAGAGAGTCAGGTGCGAAATAACCAAGCTCAGGTTGAAATTCTAGTTAAATTTATATAAAACCGAGTAAAGAAAGGTACAATCGCAACGCTAGGCAAGGGAGAGACGAAGCAGAGCCTAAAGCGGAGAGAGAGAGAATAGCGATCAAGCGGGTACTTACATTCGCTTTCGTGCTGGCTCGCAAGGATGCCTCGTGGCTCGACTGGAATGGCGCAATCGGACGACCGTGGCCCACGCTGGGCAGCCAGGAAGATGCCTCGTGGCCTTGTGTGTGTGGCTGGGTGCAGCGGAAGGACGAGAGGCAATAGCTGCTCAGCTCGTGACCGACGCGTGAAGATGACCTTCGCTGGAAAATGCTCGTACCCGGCGACACACCAAGAGCGCGGTTTCGTTGCAGCTACAATCTTCTAGGGCTAGCGCGCGCAAAAGCACCGAGACCTTTAGAGTATACAAAGAGTTCGACTGTACGGTTCGGCGGTCGGAATCGATGTCCCTTAGCGCGGCAGCATGGGCAGCGCGGACTTTCTCCCACTCTCTCTCTCTCTCTCTCTCTCTCTCTCTCTCTCTCTCTCTCTCTCTCGCGACACACTCATACACGCGCGCGGCTCTCTCTCTCTCTCTCTCTCTCTCTCTCTCTCTCTCTGTGTTCGATAGCTGAGCTTTCTGCTCTCTCACTTACCTTGTTGCTGAAATAACGTTTACGACATTACATATATATTTTTAGATATGTTTAATATTATAAAAATTATTAAGTTTAATGTTTATTGGTCGCAGAATTTTACATTATATAATTTACAAAACAGAAATTCTAAAAAGATAATTTACTCTTCCAGTTTACATAACAAACTAAAAATAAACTTACAACTATGGGCCTTTAAGGCATTGCACATTTCTTATTCTTTACGAATATACTTATGGGGATGTCGGCCCGAAAAACACTGTTTTTCTATTACATAAAACTTTCTGAAAAAAGTTCACAAATGAATAACCGAGTCGGTAGCGCCGTAGTGTTAAGTTTAATGAATCGTTCTACCGAAAAAAAGTTTCGATCGGACTTTTTGTTTTTCTAAAATCTTGGAAATACGAACAGATGTTTACGCGTACTTCGTCGTACCGATGCGATTGCAGCGCCAACCTTAAAACATAATTTTACATAAAACTTTTTAAATAAAGCTTGCAAATGAAAAACCGAGTCTGTAGCGCCGTAGTGTTAAGTTTAATTAATCGTTCTACAGAAAGAAAATATTGATCAGACTTTCTGTTTTTCTAGAAGTTAGGAAATACAAAATACCTCGTGGCAGATTTGCGAAGCTTTTGGGTCGACATCCCCTTAACAATATTATAAATTTATTGTAGACAGAAAAATTACAAATATTTATAGAAAATCGTTTAAATGTTTCTAATTCAGTATAATTTTTTGTTCTTTAACCTGTTTTCCCCTTCAGTTCTTTAGGAACAAAATGAAATGCTTTTATACTTGACCATTCTTAAAACTAGTAGTTTTCGATACTTTGAGTAAGTTTATTTTTCATTACTTGTAATAATTATTAAATTGCTTTATGTATTCAGAAAATTATTGTGAAAATATAGAATTTAACTTAATTAGTTTTTATTTTTGATTTGATAAAAAAAATAGTATATCATATGCAGTAATTATATATAACGCTAATTATCACCGCGGTTCAATAACAGTTCGTACATTTTAAGTACTAGTCTTGAGAGTTCGTATAACACATGGCTCACACATCTTTTACTTAATTTATGAGACGTATTCTGCCACGTTATCACAGTAACAATGCAGTTACATTAGCAATTACCTTAGCCTAGATATATAGCACTTAACATTTAAAGATACAAACGCATGTAGCCAGATTTGAATGGACTGGGGGGTCACGTGGTACCATATTGGAGCCAATATTCAGAATTTTAAAAATCTGACAGCGGACGAGTACCCACGGATGAGCTAATCCTAGTTTTAGCCAAATTCAAATTCTAGATTTTTTTTTGCAATAAAAAAAATGTTGGTCTTGGAAAGAGCGGAAGATCTTAGTCTTATGCGCCAAAATTTTACACACACACACACACACACACACACACACAAATATATATATATATATATATATATATATATATATTAGGGTAGGCTGATTTTTTTGTGGTAACTTTCATGACTGTAATAGCGCGGAAAATTCAGTAAAAATATAAAATAGAACGTACGTAAAACCTGGATGCTGTGGGTTGAGTCCTTCCGCTTTGGAAATGACCAAGAAGTTGAGTTTTTTGCTCGTCTAATTGTAAAAATCGAATTAGGTACCACACATCGTTGAAAAATGTGATGTGACGCAATTTATTTCTAAAAGCAAACATGTATTTAAATAATTCATCACTAAGCTTTGAATTTTTAGTCAATGATGGACATAAAGGAACCATTTTCTCCTACGGTGACTTTCTTTATTTTGATGTTTGCTACCTCTGTGATTTTTTTAGGAATGCTCTAAGCAATTCATAAGCTTTGCCACAGGCTTAAAATATGAATTTTAATCATTTTAGCCCAAATTTATGGATATCTTCTTTTTTAGCCAAAGATACAGGGTCTCTGCCATTCTGGGACCCATACAGGAACTTTTCCACTATAAAAAGGTATCTCCATGAATTTTTTGGTGTTCGTAGTCCAGATCGAACTCTTACTTTCACCAATATTAAGGTTTAAATGGCTTATAAGATAGTCATAACATATATTTATATGACTTTAAGGGTATTTTTATTAAACAGGTGAGAAAATTTTACAAAAATAGTATATTTATGTCTATAGTGAAAAATGCTTCCCTGAGGAGCTATAAACCAATTAATTTGTGCTGAAAACCCAAAAATTGCCAAAATTTACATTTTTAGCTCTCTACCATTTTGGGAAAAGTAATTTTAAAATCTAAAAAAATTCAGGTGCATTAGAAACTGTTTCTGGAACATATTTACCGTGGGTTGAAGAAGAAAAAAATGTTTGATCTTCGATTTGATAGAGAACCACTCATAATATATATATATATATATATATATATATATATATATATATCTTAATCTTAACAACTACCCCTTCTAAGTGGTTGGGGCAAACCGGAAGTGAACCAAAAGTGACGGTAAATAATCAGTTATAAACCAGAAATGAACCAGGAATAAAGCAAGTTCATTCCATTTTAATACATTTTCGCGTTTTGTCTTAGGTCTTACTAAATTCATTGTTACAAAAAATTAAAATCATCTTTTATCTTGTGAATTATTTAACTATTTCATCCTCGCAACCACATTTCCACCCTTAAAATGAGGGATGGCTGCAGCACGGTTGTCGAGTTTAAAAGAACTCGAAAACCACCTGTAAATATTTTTTCAGTCTTTCTTAAAATTTTTTTAAAATCTTGTTTTTTAATGTTTAGCCCTAAAATAAGGGATGACGACCAAGTGGTTGTAGCTGTAGCCCCCTGCAAAATTTCCTGATCTTGCACCGTCCTAAAGTGTGATAGAATCTTGTTGCAAGATTCCATCGCGCGAAAAAACAATGGAATTGCAGGTTAAGAACGTAAAAAAAGTTCCATTTGTTACGGCGCATGTGAGTAGCAACCTACGCTTGAAAACTATTAATTCCTGCTAAATTGAATACTTTTAAATAGTCTTAGGATGCTGGTTATTAACTCGTGCTCCAAAATGACTGCTTTTCAAGCTGGCTTCGTGATATCTGTTTCTTGCTCCTCAAAAAACGAATCTGGTTTTTCAAAGTTTTTCTCGATTAGCTGCTTTTTGAAGCGATTTTCTGGACCAGCTGCTTTTTAAAGCGCTTTCTAGACTAGCTGCTTTTTGAAGCACTTTCTGCCGTGCTTTCTGGACTAGCTGGTTCCCGCAACTTTTTCTGGACTTGCGGTTTTCCGAAACTATTTTCTGGAGTCGCTCCTTTCCGAAACTTTTTCTGGACTAGCTGCTTTTCGAAACTTTTTCTGGACTAGCTGCTTCTTACTCTCGACCGTCGATGTGTTAACTGCGAGCAAAGCTAAAGCAAAAATTAGTGTTAAAATCGATTGACTAATTAGTAATAAGTAATGTCTTCTTGAATGACAATTCATTGACAAAATTACTTTTAGACTAAAAGTAGCCTATGCTTTTAATAACTGTATATAACTTCCAATATGACCCGATAAGTTAAAAAATGCTAAATTAGTTGTGTTTTTAAGGCCACTGATAAACACGGAGCTCAAAACTATATACCTACGTTACTAATTTCCAATGGAGCTAAAGTATTCTAAAAAATAATATTACGTGGATTATATATGAATGGTTATTGTATTATCTCAGATTTTTTTTTAAATAATGAAAGTTTAATAATTCATTTACTTTACCTTTTTTGTATTCCACGAGAAGATTGCAAATTCAAAAGCATATGTTATTATAGATATGATAGCACCAAAAGGTAGTAAAAGTAAAGCCGGTGCAAATTGCTCTAATTTAAAAGTGGAAACTGATATATTTTTAAATTTCATTTTATGTGAATGTTTGATCCAGTAACTACTCAATCCACTTTCAATAATACTATAAATATTTTTGTTTATTTTTAAAGCATAAGGAAATCCAGGACGAATAGCCAATGCTATTGGATAAGTGTATGCAGAGTTTTCAAGAGGATAAACATTTGGTCCAAAGTCATTTTTTTTTGAAGCTATACCCGACATTACAATAAGAGCTAAACTCTTATTTTTGCCTTCCAGAATTTGTGATAATTTATAATCATATTCATCTTCGTTTAACCAAGAAAAGTATTTTTGCGATTTTACATCTAATGAGTCCGTTGTATTTTTTGAATCATATTTCGTCCATTTGTCTATAAACAGTTCTTCCATTTTCCTTGGACATCCAAGAATTAAACTAGATGATAATAAATCGCTAAAAGATTCAAAAGAAGCTGCAGATTGATCTGACAGTTGACCTAGTAAGGAAGCTAAATAAAACTGAGCAAGAATATAGCCAGGTAATGCCCATGTCATCAAGTAAAATCGACTAGATTGGTTTTGAGGTTGATGTGGCCAAGCAACGCCAAGCACAAGACTGAAAGTAGTAAATAAAGAAATTTCTGCACCAAGCAGCCCAGATACAATACTTCCTAAAAGCAATAAGAATCCAATGGTGAACCATACCCAAAACTGGAATGGGGTTATAAGTATACGTAAACTGATTTGAATTGTCTTCGGTATTAACCAAACAATTTCTACCATCTGAAAATAAACAACACGTTCTTAAAAAAGGAAACGAGTAAAACAAGATTGTACTAAAATCTTATACGTTTAAGGTAGTTCACTGGCTGCAGTGGTGCTCAATCAAGGTTTTTATTAGAAAATTATTTTTTAAGATATTATGCAGTGTTATCTAATGTCAAAACCTTACAATTCATAGTATCAAACATTATAATGGTGATATAAATTGTTTAGAGTACAAAATACTCTCAAAACTTGTAAGAGAGAGGAACACTGCGCACCTATATAGATATACTGATAGCATGGGATGAAAACTTTGAATTGTTGTTTCTTAAAAAAAAGCCTCACTTGCCCTATCCAACTTTTTCTCCATGATTTGTATTGCAAGAAAACTCGCGTCGCAATTTAACTAAACGTCCTTAAAATTCGGACTTGGTATAGGCTTCCCATGTTAAAATACAAAATTTCAAGGTTCAATATCTCAAAAAATAATGTCGCTTGGGGGTGAAAAAAATACCACGTTGTAGAGGATACTTAATTGAACATGCAAACAAAGTTTGAGCGATATCCCAAAAAAATAAATATTCCAGTGAACTACCTTAAATAATAGATAGTAATAGTATGCTATAAATAATAATACAAGTTTAGAAAAAACACTGCTAATTTATTATTCATTGTAATTATTCGAAGAGACATTAGTTTGTTTTTGAATGGTAATAATATTAAGTGCCAATTACTGGGTTTGTAGGTGCAGCAATCTTAGTAGCTTAACTAAATGTCCTAATAAATATCTGAAAATAAAAGTCCAGAACCAGATTTATATTAAAAATCAGGTCGTGCTTTTTTTCACGCTTGGCCATTATAAAACTTCATTTCGAGGAGGTATAAGTACAATGAAAAGTTTCTCTGTGTTATGTGACAACTTTCCTGTGAGTATATACGGAATAAATATTCTGAGTATAACTTTAAGAATATTTTACATATAAAAGTTATAGCAAGACTCAAGGCCATAAAAGTATCATGTAGCCGATATTCTTGCTAGCCTAAATACTTTCTCCTTCACTACGTATGAGCAGTTGCTAGGTCCCGTAAGGACTAATAAGTGCAGCGACTGCTGACGCTGTGACGTAGCAGAGAAGAAGTAAAGTTTGGGACAGCGTACGAGATCCAGAAGACTTCTGAGCGTCTCAAGCTTCGACGCCATTCCGTGATCGGACATAGAAACCGGTGGACCTAAGATTCTAATAGAGATTTCTAATAGATTGTTTTTGGGTAGATTTGACAAAGATATTTAATCCTTTTTTTTTATTTGTTAAATTGATAAATTGAAGGACCCCGGAAGAATCAAATAGGAGAGTGGGTCCGTATGAAATGGGATGAAAGTGTACCTGACTTGTAGCTTATTATCTCCTGAACAAAAGTCCCCATGAGCCCAAGTCTTGAAAATGAGCCGATTTTAAGTAAATAATGATTTAATACGTCGGTTTCGGTCAAGGTTAGGGAGACTGAGCGCGCAACTTCAGATGGTCGTCGAGCGCAACAAGTTATTGTTTACATAACCCAATTTTACATTGGCATTATTTTACGTTGGCAGCAAAGAGGCGTGCGGAGGACGAAAATTCCCGCCGACGGCAACGACAGCGGTAATTCGCATTATGTTTCCCCGGGCTCGTGCAGTAGCGTCTTTGGCCGCGTCGTCGGAGTGCTGCAGTCGTTAACGACAGACCGAGAATATAAGGAATGTATCAGGTCCTATTGATAAAGCTCTTGCATATTTTAGCTACAAAAGTATTCATGCTAAACACGCTTTTGCAACATTTGTATAAATATTGCTGTAATTCATAAGAAAAAAAAATGTAACTTCCATAATTAGCTTGTTTTTCATTATTTCAGTCAATCGTTACTCAAGACTTGTTTCATTATGTTGTAATATATTTGTATAGCAATTAAAATTCCCGCCTATGTTTATGTATACGCGTATTGTGCTGCTGTATATAGCTGGCTTGGCTTCTCTCCTTTTGCTTACAATCAAACCAGTCTAGCTCCGATTCTCCTAGCACACGCATCGGACATAAATATATTCTCTTTACCAGTATACAAGTGTGTCTCAATTATTATAACCTAATCCACTCGCACCTACTCCTGCATCACATTACTCTAAAATATATTTTGATTTAATTTATAACAAACTGCTATCCTGTTGCACATTTTATAAGTGTATTTATTCAATAAAATTGAAGACCACTGTATCGTTTCTCAAAGTTATTATTCGTTTACGAAGACTAATACAGTTAAAATATCGCGCGCTTTTCATGCGAAGGATATCACATCTTAAAAGCTCACGCAAAGAGTAGTGCAACTTAAAAGTTTCTGCGAAGAGTAGTACAATTTCGCAACTTGAAAGCTCCTGCGAAGAGTAGCACAATTTTAAAGTTCCCGTATACACTAGCACAACTTGATTTCCTGGAAGTCCTTGTCTCAAATTAACAGTTTTTGAAGCTTCCTGCCAACCGGAAATGATTATTTTCTTATTTGGAATATAAAATATGAAATGTTAACGTATTCTTTAGCAGTTTATAATTGTCTGAACACATATTAAAATTTAACACATAATTATAACAAAAAATCTGAACTAATTAAAAGTTGTCGACTTGTAGTGTCCGTCTATTGTTGATTTTTTACGTAAGAATGGTTCTAAACACCCTTAAATGAAATATGTAGTTACTATGGAAACGCCAACTTTAAGCAGATATTGATTTTTCAAAGATCTCTTAAGTATTGATAGCGACGTTCGAAGAGACAGTGAATACACACGGTCATTTAAAAAAGTTAGTTCGAAAAAGTTCATTATACTGAACGGATACGAAACCACAATGCCGCTTGACGCCAATTTAGATTATTCCTATTTTATGAAGAATCGTGATCGACTTCTAAAACTTATTCAGTTTTTAAAAGATAATTTGGAAGTGACTGACGAAAATGTGGCATCAAGAACAATCCAGGAAAAAATAACGAGAATTGGACTTGGACTTCGTAATACTTATTCTGTCTCTGCAATGTCTTGTCTTACACAATTTTTTGCAACTTCTGGCGGAGTTTAACATTTTCGCACTGCATCTCTAGAAATAATAGCTGGTCACAGAGCTTTAGCATTGTACATCATTCAGTGAGTACATCAATCTAAATACAAAATTTCTTATAAATAAATGGTGTAACCATTGAAAATCGCGTCAAAAGACATGTCCTTTTTAACTTACTCGTGAACGAATGAAAATTGTCATTAACAAAGATAAGTCTTTTTAAAGGGGGAAAAAATAAGAATAAAGCCAATATAAATTTTTTAGCTATCTAAAAAATGTACCAGAAGTTCCAGAAAAATGTCCATTTTTCAAATACTCTCTGGTAACAGCAAACAAACTATACCGACGCATTTTCAAACTGAAGGAAGTTGAAAGGGTTTCAAAAGAGGAGAGTCGAGCAATGCAGCATGTTCTACAATCGAAAAACTACTACGATTACTTTGATTTGAAGTAAAGGCCAGTTGATCCATCTTGGAAAGAAGACGATTTTTTGATTCGGGTTCGAGATTTCATGTAAATATTATATTTAGTGTAAAATTCAATTTTACGGTCCTATACTCGACAGTGTAATAGTATATTCTCCACGAGGAGCGTAAAATGCGTAGTCTAGTTTCCGCCCGGAGAGCGTACAGTACGCAGTACTTATTATTATTATTATTATTATTATTATTGTTATTATTATTATTATTACTTTTATTTTATTTTCAGTCAACATCAAATTGCATTTGACGAAAAGAAAGAAGAGAAACGATCAAAAAGAACAGGTTATGAGACTGAGGATAAAAACGAAGAAGCTCAAGGGCAAGAAGGAGAAGATCTTAATGCAGCGTTTCGCCAACCTACAGACGCCGTAGATCGAATTCCTGAACAAGCTCCAGTAAAAGAAGAAAGTGTGCCTACTGATCGATCTCGGTGAACAAGCAGTTCTCCTGTAGCAGATCATGCCCTAGGAGAAGGTGGTGGTACACAGGTACAAGAAAAAGATGATTTCGGAGCGTTGCTGTTGATGAGACGCCAGCTTTATAAGGAGACACACTAAATGCAACAGACCATGTTCTAGAAGAAGATGTAGGTGCTCAACGTCAAGAGGAAGAAGATCACGTAGGATTGTGCCAACTTGCAAGTGTCGTTGATCGAGAGCTAGCGCCACACTATGGGCGATTTCAGGAAAAGTATTGTCAATATCAAATTGCGCCTCTCAGGAAAGTGCTAGGGACCTAATTTTTTTTTAAATGAAGGTTATACTTCTCAGATATAGGGAAAAATATCAGAATATTGGTTTCTGATGATGTCGAGCCGGGGCACCTATGAAAAGTACGAAATTTTAAGAAAACGATATTTTAGCTACTTGTTAATGCATTAATATGCCATAAAAATGCATTTTAAAATAATTGGGAATATTTTAGACAATCATATACTATTTTTTTAATTAATGAATAATTTTTTTTACCTACCTAACCTAAAAATTCATCTATTTCGACCTATTGTACATGCTCAATTTTCTAAAATGATTTTTCTCTTTGTAATATTTAATATTGTCATGTTTTGATCATTTAAATATTATGAATGTACATCAAAATATATTATATAATATTTATATTATTTGTATATGCATTCATAATAATTTGATATTTATCGAAAATTGACATTATTTAAATATTACAAAAAGAAAAATCATTTAAAAAAATTGCGCATAAAATCTATATACTCTATGTACTACTTTAACAGAAGACGTTGTTTCCCATAACTAATTAAAGAATATATATTGTGACGGCCGAGTGCACGTCAAATGTCTAACGGCTAATCATGTACTAATTGTAATAAGATTATTGTTTCAGTAAGCTGCCAACGAACGCCGAAACGAGCGAGAACAAGAGACGAGGCAAGATAGAGACAGAGAGAGTGAGAGCATAGGTAGCGCGGTTGCCGCCTGGCCGCACAACGTTGGCGAGATATGACAACGATGTGCCGACGGCCGGGAGAGCCGCGACTAGAGTTAGTCTCGCTGCGCTATCCACACGAATAGCTCGCGCTGCTACTATACGCGTGTTTGTTGTGGTTCCTGCGAGCATCTCGAGAGCGAACGATATTCGTCCATGCGTTACTGACGAGCCGCTGCGACGCCCGTCCGAACTGCTGCATCTCCACGTCCGTTGCGTTAAGTACTACTGCCACTACTGAGTTGTAAGTACCTGCACTCTCACTCTCTCTCGTCGACGGGGTAGTATCTCTCGTCTCTCTTTATCGTTCGTCGAAGTGTGCGGCGTTTGCACCTCTGTGTATAGTACAATTGAATATACAGTTCCTTATCTAAATTTCTCGTGTGTTATTTCCTACGACTCGACCTACGTCGCCTCCGCGGGCCCGTGTAAAAATACGTGCATGATCTGAGTCGGCCGAGCCGTGCCTTCAGCACGCCCGACGTTAATTTACAATAAACAGGGCCCTTCTGGCCCTAGTTATAACACGGCAGAAAGGTATTAACTGAGTGTTATAAATGGCGCCCCAAAACGTGTGTCAAGGTCAAGCTATTTAACTCGCGAGTGTACAAAAATTGTATAGCGGCTACTCGTGCTACAGTGTCGACACATTGTAGGCGTAAGTGAGACTCGGAAAAAAAACTGACCGCAACGGTAAAAAGTATTAGACAGCGTCGAATAATACGCGCAGTTTAACTTTGTAGCGGCAGGCATCAGCCTTCAAAATTCAAAACGGTCAACGACCGAGCGGCCAGCGACAGCGAGCGTATACATTGTTTACATCGCGCGCCGCGAACCGAGAGCTCGAATTCATACAGTGTCGCCCGTTAGGCAGGGAATTTTTGGCTGAGTGCGAGTGAGACGGATGAACTATAGTCAGTATAGGAATTCAAACTATTGTATGGGTTTTGAGAATTCTTTTTGCACTCTGATGCAATTTTTGAACTTGACTACTGTTTAAGCCGTAATCTCGCAGTTCAACAAATTGTTGTGTTATTAGGAATGTTACGGCATAAATCGCGATAATAATTTAGAAAATTTTCGTGAGATGTTGAGCCTGGTTTTGTGAGAAAAATAGCTGTGTAGCTGGGTACAGAAACGTACGACTAATAAATATACATATACAATCAACACACAGCCGCTCCGGCGTATAATTGCTTTTTCGAATTCGCGTAGAGAAAAAAAAAGAAAAAAAATTTGCATGATAGAGGGAGTTAGTAACATTTAAATTCACAAATATTTTATTAAAGTGTAATTGTTTTTTTTTTTACAAATTAGTAAGTTTTTTTCTCTTACTCAGATTTTAAAACTTGTAGCACAAAACGTGCGTGATTACTTGCTCTGTCAGGCAATTTATCGCGATTCAAAAACAAATTATTGTTACCGTTCTACAAATTTAATTGAGTGATTAAAATTAAATCACACGTATTAATCGAAAAAGCAAACGTGTGTTCCAGTGTCGACAACTAATTATTAAATTCACTTCGAGAGTAACTTGGATTGTTGAATCCTGAGTTTTTTTTGGTTGTGCTGAATTTGACTCGGCTCTGCTTCTATTAAACGTCAGAATACTCAACGAGCACAATGTCTTTAACTGGCTCGTACATAGACTTAAGCAGATCGCATGTAGCGATACAAGACCACGTAAGATCGATGGACACGAATACGTTAGGTCAAGCGTTAGATTTCTTAGGTTTGCAGGATAGGGGGGCTGATGAAGACAGAATGCGTCGATTGTTTAGGTGCCTAGCAGGTGACTACGCGCCAGAAGACTTCCGTCCGTCGCTAACCTTGTTAAATTCGGAGGAGTTATTTAGGTCGCGGGCGACACGACGCGCGTCGTACATAACGAATTATATCCATCAAGAAGTCAGCGGCATATTTGAAGAAGAAGAGCGGAACGCGAATCAAATAAATCTAAGAATTTTGCACCAAAGAAATGCAATCAGCAATCCTGATGCCGAAAGTCAGGAGCAACAGGCGTATCAGCCTGCGGATTGCAGCAATCCAAGCGGCGTCGAAAACGAATTCAGCTGGTTGGAACCAGTAACAATAGGGTTCGGTCAACCGCTACATAGAGAACAGGTTCGACAACCGTTAGGAACAATTTTCGGTGGTAATCCGTGCGATAATACTAGCGCGGTAGGGAATGACGTTGTTGAGGAAAGCCTCGGAAATCCGGATCAAATAAGAATAGACGCGAATCCCCCAGAATTAGCGGATGAACAAGAGAGAACATCGAACGTCGATTTCCTGTATTTAGCCAGCGACGGCTGCACGTATAAATTACCGAAAAGAGTCGTCGACGACCTATTAAAGAAAGATGATGAAATCGCACAGTATATATAAAGAAATTACGTATAGCTAACAGCGCTCAGAGAGAGCCCCCAGCATGTAGTACCCGTTTAGGAATATCAGAATTTACACGGTTGAAAGAAGATGCACCACCATCAGTAAAGACCAAGAGTAAACACGTAGATTTTAATGACACGTACACGACTAGGTATTTCAAACCAACGAACAAGAATCTCTCAACTTCAGAATTAGAAGATAGCGATATATACCAGCAACCTCAGTGAAGTCTAAGTCAACAGTCGACACCACACAACCATACGCCTGGCCAACTACGGCCGATTCAGCCTCCGTATACGTTACCACAGTCGAGTTACGAGAGGAATATATTTGCACAGAACAGAATGGCACAACAGGCACAAGTATCTACATGTCATCGAAGCCAGGGTTACCAGACGTGCGATCAGCATAGAATAAACCAACCACAATATACTGGTGATTCCCAGCAAAGGAGTGGGAATGTTTGGAGAGAGGGGGACCAGCCAATACGTCCGAATCGCCTGGTTTCAGAACGAGGGCCAAGTAACCTACAGACTAATACGTCTGGATATTATGACTCTAACCTCCATAGTACGTGGAGAGAAAATTCCGCCGATATTAACGACAAAATATGTAATTAACTTAAACGACAGAAGATGTAGAAGAGTTTATCAGATTAGTGGAAGGTTGCAGGAAACTAGCTCGTCCAAGAATTTCAGAGGAAGAATTGTTAGACGCGTTATCACACACCACTTCTTTACTAACAGGAAGAGCATTGAAATGGACTAGGGTTGAACGTCCGAAATGGCACACGTGGGAAGATTTCTGCGAGGAAGCCAGAGCAACGTAGGGCATGACAGACGAAGAGCGCTCACAACTAATTGTGGAGGCGAGTTCACGTACGCAGGGACCACACGAAGACGTAAACGATTACTACGTTAGCATGGTCACGATATTCAACCGTATGCCGGATGCCCTACCAGTTCGACAACAGCTGGATATTTTATATCAAAATATGAATCCAGAGTTAAAATTGATTTTCGGTCGAATGGAATTCGAAACTCTAAACGAATTCAAGAGTAAAGCTGTGAGTGCCGAGAAACGGACGAGAGCAAAATCACGTTACAAGTCACCCCCTACTCCGGAGAAATCTATGCTACCAGGAGCGGCTTATAATCTACCGGAGAAGGCAAAGAACAAAAACCAGCCGGCGATAGCAGCTATCTGTCCAACTGATGCAGAGGAGCCACCCCTCTGGTTCAAGACTTGGGTCAACAACAATTACCCTTCAATAGCAAAGAAGGATAACAACGGCCGGCAGAACCAAAAAGGGTCCAATAGATTTACCCAGGGTAAGAAGAAAACCTTTGCGGTAAATCAGCAGACGAAGTCCACGGCGCCGACAGATGTGAAAAATAAATCCGACTCCAAGGAGGCCAATAAATCATCGGGAAAATCGAGTGACTCAGCAAACAAGGAAAAAAGAGAACTAGCTTGCTGGACTTGTAAGTCACCGGGCTTTACGAAGAAGACGTGTCCCAATTGTGCGGGAAAAGCCAAAGGGGAACAGTAAGCGAGATCCGTACTGACCCCGAGGTTAATTCAGGGATCTCGGCATCATAGTCGACTGAACAACTAAATCCGACTGCAATAGCACATTGTGCAGCGACCAGTAGTAACGCTGTTTTATCCGACCAGCGCTGGTGGCTCCAGGTGCAGGTAGGTGAATTCAGGGTCAGGGCCCTTTACGACCCAGGAGCCACTCAAACTTGCATCGGGGCTACGTAAAGCCTTCAAAATCAGCCGTATACTGAGCCCAGGTATTTACGAACTAGTTGACCGAAACGGAACGGTAGATGGACCGACTGCTGTCGAATATGTGAAAAAGTATCATAGTAGAGAAGAAAACGACTGTGAGCCTGTCGCAGCAGCAGACGACTGTGTAGTTACTGATCAAGTAGACGACATCAGGACTACGTCCGTCAACAATGAAGAAATTGAAGAAGCGAAAGCATCTAACGCAAGTAGCGAGCGACCGAAAAAGCGTGGTGGGCCGAGAAAAACGCGGTTACTTATAAAACGCAAAACACTACCGGCGAAGATTGTAAACCCGACAAACACCGCAATCGTCGAGGTAGACAAAGCGAAACGCGGAAGACCGAAAGGTTCGAAAAATAAACCGCGT
This sequence comes from Nasonia oneida, assembly GCA_037356405.1. Taxonomy (NCBI): domain Eukaryota; kingdom Metazoa; phylum Arthropoda; class Insecta; order Hymenoptera; family Pteromalidae; genus Nasonia; species Nasonia oneida. The sequence goes on along the minus strand of JAZHPH010000293.1, from coordinate 80,484 downwards.
GACGTTCCGAATAGTTTTTCTCCTAGGAAAACGCGAGCGAAAAAGGCGGCGGGTACGGTTGACAATTAAAATCACGCGATTAGGGAGCTTCATTCTTCTGTATACTGTCCCATTCTCCACTCATAATTCCCTTCTTCCCACATAGACGGCTGATCGCAAGATGGACAACATCAGGAAGTTTACAGAGGAGATTATGCAAACAATCGTCGAAGAGTCGATGATCCACACGGTCGACGACGCGCCAGCAGTACCAGCCAACGTCCCATCCGGAGTAGAGGTGGGAAGCCAACTTCTCAACCGGTCGATTTTTGCTATCCCGGAATCACCGACCGAGATCGAACTGAGGAAGCAAGCTCTGCTGAAAGAACTGCAGGTGATAGAAGACGCACAGTTCGCTCAGGCTCTAGTCAGAAGACAGCAGGCGAGAGACCGAGCGACGCAGCTCAGAACCGAGCTGATCGCTGCGCTAGAAGAAGCCATCGCTATTGGCTCGGAAATTAAGGAGAAGTATGGCCACCGGCCGGATTTATCTAAGGGAGACACAACCCTAGTAGAAACCGTGGCATTTCTAAAGGCCAAATGTAAAGCGAAGCCGCAACCATTGCCAGCGCCACCGGTTGTTCCGAAGACGGCTCCAACAGCCGTAAGGCCAGATTCGACCAGCCGTCACCCCGACACGACGTCGGAAACCACGGCCGCTCCAGCAGCAACAGCCGTAAAGAAACGGCCGACTCCAACCAACGAACAGTTGAACAAAGAGTTCGACCGTAACCGTGAATTGAAGCATCGAGCGAGAAACAGGCTGCCGACTTACACAGAACCTGGACCGCAATGCCCCATTTGCGGATACCGAGGTATTGCTCGATTGGACGAGTGCCCCAATTACGACGTCCATGGAATGGACTTAACATACGGCGGCAAGTACAAGAAGAAGTAGAAGAAGAAGCTCAGACTAACGTCCGAACCACTTCATTTCCTCCTGTACCTTACCTCAATTCCGTGCAATGAAGCATTTTGTTTTTTTCTTATTTCTCTTCTTTCTCTCTTAATGTTTTTTTTTGAGGCAAAAGACTGCCGTACTGGCCAACGGCCGTATGTAAAAAGAGAGGCGAGAGACTAAAAATGAACTATTTTTTTTTACTTCTTTCATTATTTGTATTATCTAATTAATGATGATAATAAAAAGTTAAGGTTTCCTTGTAAAAATTGATATTTATTACAAGTTCTTATTACCCAGTTAGGCGTGACTGAGTACGAGCTGGTACACCTGGCAGGGTACACAGCGTCTGGGGGAGGGTGTTGTGACGGCCGAGTGCACGTCAAATGTCTAACGGCTAATCATGTACTAATTGTAATAAGATTATTGTTTCAGCAAGCTGCCAACGAGCGCCGAAACGAGCGAGAACAAGAGACGAGGCAAGATAGAGACAGAGAAACGTTAATTTACAATAAACAGGGCCCTTCTGGCCCTCGTTATAACACGGCAGAAAGGTATTAACTGAGTGTTATAATATTTATGTAAATCCTAGTTTTGAAAAGCAAGCAAATGTTATTTTTCACAAGGTGTTGTTTTTTACAAAGTATTATTGTTTACAAAGTGTAATTTTTATAAAGTGTTATTTTTAAAAAGCAAGTGTTATTTCAGTTACGAAATTGTTCAAACGGTAAGTTTTAATATATTGAAAAATTAGAATCTGCCAAAGATAATAAAAGAAAATGATTCTGTGGCTCAAAAGCAAAATGACTTGAGTACATATTACAAAAAAAAATTAAATTTGCTAATATCTAAAAACTACAAAAACTTGATTAAAGTCGTTTTGCCGTAAACCCACAGAATTAGGTTTTTAATAAGTTTTTGATAAAACTCATTATTGTGGCATTTTTTCGATAAATTTCTGTGGCATATGATAAATACTTATTTAAAATAATTAAATAAAATAAGATCACAGTTTCATCACAGCATAAATTCCGACAAATTAATGCACATCTTTCCAAAAATATATTATGTTGTTTTTTTTATTAACATTTTTTTTTTACGTGACATTTGGAACTCGAAAGTTCATCGCCTCATCCACGCAAGCCTTCCAGGCTGCCCTATCTTGTGTTAATCCCACCCAAGATGCAGCTGTCCGATCGACACCCACCCGTCCTATTTCTACTAGATCCGCTTTTACATTGTCCTCCCATCTACGTCTAGGTCTACCTAGAGGTCGCGTTACCATCGGCATGCCCTTCATGACACGCGCTGCCGTACGGTCGTCTCCCATTCTCGCTACGTGCCCTGCCCATCCCAATCTGCGCGATTTTATTATTCTGTTAATATTTGGTGACGCGTACAGATTGTGTAACTCATCATTGTGTAGTCTCCTCCATTCCCCGGTTTCCTCATTTTTCTTCGGCCCGTATATTTTTCGCAAGACTTTATTTTCAAATACCCTAAAACGGTTGTCCGCCTGCTTAGTGAGAGCCCACGTTTCGCACCCGTACAGAACCACCGGCAGTATTATTGTCCTGTATATTCTTATTTTAACGTTTTTAGACAACAACCTCGACTTAAGTAAATTACTCACGGCGTAGAAGCAAGCATTACCCGAATGGAGTCTCTTGTTTATTTCGACATTAATCTCGTTTCTATCATTTATGATCGTACCCAGATACCTGAATTCGCTAACCTTTTCAAAAGTAAAATCCCCAACTCTGAGATCTCCCTCCCCTCTGCAGATGCCTAGTTTATCCACAATCATGTACTTTGTTTTTGATTCACTAACTTCTAACCCTGTATACGTTGTCATTTTTATGAGGATTTTCGCATTTCTTGCTACCGTTTCCCTACAATCCCCCAGTACATCCAAATCATCTGCGTAGCCTAGTATCTGCGTTGTTCCATTAAGCGTTGCGCCCAGTTGGCTAACCTGCATTTTTTCTAACGACATACTCTAACGTTAAGTTGAACAGCACCGTAGAGAGCCCATCCCCTTGTTTTAAACCATCGCGTATCGTGAAGGGTTCTGATGTATTACCGCCTACTCGGACCTTTCCCGTGCTTCCGTTCAGATATATTTGAATCAATCTCACGAGTTTTTTCGGTACACCGAGAAGTATTAGAATTTGATACATTTTGCTTCGCTTAATAGAGTCGTACGCTTTTTTAAAATCTATATATGTTGGTGTATGGTTTCGCAAGATTCCCACTTTTTCTCTAACAACTGTCTTATGGTAAACATTTGATCGCTCGTCGAATTGTTGCGCCGAAATCCGCACTGACAATCTCCTACTATATCTTCCGCGAATGGAATGAGTCTAGCTTGTATTACGTTTGACAGAACTTTGTAGCACGTTGCTAAAAGTGAGATACCCCTATAGTTATTGCAGTCTGGCTTATCCCCCTTTTTAAAAATCGGTATAATGATAGATTCCTTCCAATTTTCGGGTATTGTTTCATTTTTCCAGATGGCACATACTAGTTTATAGATTTTGAAAGTGAGCTCGATGCCCCCATATTTGAGTAACTCAGCTGGTATAGAGTCATTTCCCGCGGCTTTGTTGTTTATTAGTTTTTTAATCGCGACCTCTACTTCTTGGTAGCTCGGTTCCTCCACGTGGAGTTCAGCAGTGTGAATTTCGTCCCCTAATTCTTCGCTATTTTCGTGCACGTTTAATAATTTATCGAAATAATTTTTCCACAGCGACAATAATTCATTGTCATTTGTTACGAGGGCCCCGTTTTCGTCCTTCATCAATTGCGCTCTACTCCTAAAACCCTTTCTGATGGCGTTAATACCTCTGTACATTTCGCGTGGGTTATTTTCCTTACTGTTAGTTTCTATTCTCCTAATAAGATTCTTTTGATACTCCCGCTTCTTATTTCTGTAGATCGCGCTCGTCTGTTTCCTTACGTTAGAAGGACGCGCTGTGTAGTGGTGATAGGCACCTACCCGTCCGATCTGGACGACAACGCCCAAGACCCGCTTAGGGTAGCGGGATTGTAACAGTTTTTTTTTTTTTATTAACAATAGGTGCAAAAATTATGAGAATAAATCGTGAGTAATATCATATAATTTCTTTTACACACAAAAAAAGACAAAAACGAATTAATGCAAAAATTTCTATTTTAAAAAAGATACGCAAATTTATCTTATTTTAAAGTATTCTAACCTACAGGAATTTTAAATCTGAGAAGTTTCATTCTGTAGCATGAAAGATTTCAAAGTTAACACACATAAAATTGTTGATAAAATAAAATGTTATTATTCTCACCACATATAACGTACATGAATTGTTATATATATATATAAGACTCCCCGTGTGTGAGGCTCTCCTGATGTGGGACAACACCAGGCATACTCACTAAAACTCCCGCTCTCAGAAGGCCGCGAAAACCCCCCCCGGTAGCCGCTTTCGGATTCCTTCGGGGGGTCGTCTGTCTTAAGCTATTCTAGCCGACAACTAGTCTTGCAAGCAACCGTCATTGTTCTTCGCGCGGAGAACCGTCTCCACGTACGCCGTTATCTCATCCCAGTTCTGCTTACTATCAAGCATCGTTTCAGCTACAGTCTCGGGCGTGAACGCCCCTATCGTCAGCTCCAGTACTCTACGTTTCTCGGCCCAGCGTGGGCAGTCAAAAAACGTGTATCTCACGTCGTCCCGTTCGTAACCGCAGTACTTACACCGCGGTAATGCCACCCTGTTCATTGCGAACAGGTAGCTTCTAAAGTATCCGTGACCGTAGAGAAACTGGGTAAGGTAAAAGTTAATTGTTAGTGATCCTAATCCACCTAGCCTTTGGACATTCGGTCCACCTAGTCTGCCAATTGCGCATTGTTTTTTCTCTTTTTTCCGCGGCGATCGAGATGCTATTCGACGCTAAGCGAGCCTCGTAGATCCGCTTGCGTTCAGTCGCAAGAAGATCCACGGGGATTACCCCCGCGATTACCATCGATGCCTCAGCCGCAACCGTCCGGTAGGAGCATGCTATTCTAAGGGCCCCCCTTCGCTGTACAGCCGTTATCTTGTTCCGATACTTATTCATACTCATCGCGTCGGCCCACACCTCTGCTCCGTATAATAGGATAGAGTTGGTGGTCGCCATGAGTAGCCGCCTGACTGTTGGCCTAGGCCTGCGCACGTTTGCCATGAGTCGGCTAAGCTGACCTATCCTAGTCATGGCTTTTTTACAGACGCGATTTAGATGTTCTCCGTAGTTCAGCTTCGTGTCCAGAGTTACCCCTAGATACTTTGCTGATGGTTTCGTCGTTATAGTCTCGCCGCCTACCTTCATCGGTATGATGGTAGGTATGCGTTTTCCTGTCAGGAGGAGTATTTGGGTCTTATTAAGCGCTAAAGTCAAGCCGTGCTTCGACATCCACCATAGCACTCTACTCATAATCGCGTTTAGTTTCGCTTGCGCGATGTCCACGTTACGTGCCGTTATAACCGCGGCTACGTCGTCTGCGTATCCCACAAGCATCACGCCTCCCGGCATTTCGAGTTTTAGAAGCCCGTCGTACAAGATGCCCCAGAAGTCCGGCCCTAAGATCGAACCCTGTGCTACTCCTGCTGTTATAGGTCTTCTTCTACGTCCCTGCTTCGTGTCATACTCTATAACCCGATTCCTCAGATAATCTTCCGTAAGACGCATAATGTATTGCGGCACACCGAAAGACTGTAAGGCATCATGTATGTAGGTCCATCTTGCTGAGTTGAACGCGTTTTTTTACATCTAACGTTACCAAAACTACGATGTCTCTAGTCGCGTGTCTAACCTCTTTACCGCGTCTGTTACCTCTCTGATGGCCTCTATGGTCGATCGTCCTTTTCTAAAGCCATACTGCTTATCATAGAGGTCTCCCGTTTCGTGTACGGCGCTAAGTATTCGCGGTTTAATCAGCGCTTCCTCCGTCTTTCCCATCATATCCAATAGACTCAATGGTCTATAAGAAGTGTCCGCATCCGCTTCTTTTTTCGGTTTTTCGATAAGTACTAATCTTGCCCTTTTCCATCTCGAGCTGAATACACCCTGTATCAGGCACAGATTGTACATTTCCAGTAGCAGCTCCGGCCGTTGGATTGCGACGACTTTCAGTATTTCCGCCGGAATACCATCCAGTCCTGGTGCTCTGACGCTTTTCAGGGATGAGGTTGCCGCGATAAGCTCGCCCTCGGTGAAAGGGGGTATCTCGCCTATCGGGACATTCGTTCTTTCTGCCTGAGGTCTGATGGAGTGTGTGGGAAACAGCCCATCGATTACCTTTTGTATCACTTCTGCCTCCATGGGCTCCGTTTGTTTCATTTCGCCTATCTTTCGGGTAACGATCGCATATCCGTCGCCAAACGGATCTTTCTCCACTTCGTCGACAATCTTTGCCCAACAGCGTCGCTTACTTTCCTTTATCGCGTCCCTCAGCCTTTTTCGCGCCCGGTCGTGTCTCTCGTACAAGTCCTGGGCTTCAGGCCTTTGTCTTTTCAGAGCTTTTTGAGCCTCCTTCCTAACGTGAAAGCAATCTTTTCTGAGTTTTGCATTTTCCTCCGTCCACCAGTATACTGGGTGTCTTATATGACCGCAAGACACCCTTGGCATAGCTGCGTCGCACAACTCCGTGATTAGACGTGTTGTGCGTTCTACTACTGCTTCGGCTTTTTCGCGCCCGCTCAGTTGCTGAGGGAGCCCAATTGATGGGAGCTCCGCCCTTTGCATCTCTTCAGCAAGTCTGTCCCGGTTCATGCGCCGGGTATTCCACCATGGCATCTGCTTTTTTCTTTCTCTGGTCCTGGATGTCAAAAAGTATATACTGGTGGTCACTTGCAGTATATTCCTCCATAACATGCCAATACCTGATTTTGCGAATTGTCGTTTCAAAACATCATGCACATAATTATTATAGATGCACGTTTTAGCGGTTCTCGAATATCCCACGTTTTGAATGGCATTCTATAAGAAATGTTTAGGAGATGCTCAAATGTATTAATTTCCGCGTGCAATAATCCCAAACCATACTTCAGTGATTCAGCAACAGGAGTAAAATTATTGCCAAATTCTCCAAACTGATGAGACGTTATCTTACTTGGACATCTACTGGTTGCTCTATTTCCCACTATTACATTTAAACATTTGCCATCAAAAAGAGTTTGTGTAACTTCATAAGAAACGCAAATGTTTTTTCCATTGGACAGACTAAATTTATAAGAACTGAGATTCTTTATTTCATTTTCTAATTGATTGTATTCACGTATGGTCGAATCATCTGTTTCTTTTTCGAATGCAATGCTTAATGGTCGACAAAGCCTTACACTTTGAGGAATTGGATTGATCCATGATTTTCCATCAGACTTATTAGAGCTTATTTTAATGATAATGAAACTTGTAACGAAGAGGGACTGCTCGGAAGCTTCGCTTTCATTTACAGCATCCTTACATTTTTGATGTACTTTTTTATGGCCTGAAGAACTATCGAACCCTACAGGTAAAGAAAGCGTTAAATCAATCAAGTCGTTGACACTCCAATCCAAAGCAACTGCATTGCAAAGTCGCTCACTAGTTTTATTTAACATCTCCTGCATGGATACCACAATCTGTACCTCGGAAATATCGTAACCATTTGGTAGACATTCGGACAAAGCTTTGGAAATTCCTGTATAGCAGGGATAAATGGGAGCATTTCTCATTTTACAATCTTTAGATAAATTTATGTAAGAATTTTTATTCAAGTTTTGTTCTAAATAAAATGCTGCAGCTGAATCTGCTGTATGTTTCAATATATTTGACTCACACTGTTGATTATTCTCATTTTGCGTTCCATTGGATAAATCAGTATCATCTACGGTGAATTTCTTTGCAAGACTTAACGCTATTTCTAAAATTTCAACATCATTTTGGGCGAATCCACATATCTCTCTTGCTCGTCTATATTTAGTAGATATAGAGTAATCTGATATTATGGTATATCTTCCACCATTGGAACCTCTTCTGACTTTTCTTGGTCGTCCTCTATTATGCTTATTTGTTCTTTTTCGTCCGCCCATCTTATGAATTATAACGATATATGATTTTGTGAATAGTGTGTATGATCTTCAATAAATTTAACATATACAGGGGGTATGCCGAAAAAAATTGATTCTAGCCTTCTGCAAGGAACAATTTTTAAGATGAATTTTTAAATTTGCGTATCGTTTTTAAAATAGAAATTTTTGCATTTCTTCGTTTTATAAAAAAATTCCTGGACATACCTTTTTTTAGTCCCAAAGTACTTGTACAAGTGCCGTAGTATCACAAGCATAAACCTCTATGCTAAACATCAATTTAGCAGTCTATAATGCTAAAATATGATTTAAATACCACTATATGCCTAACAACAATATGTTTATGTGCAACGCTCACCACCAACAGATTTATAGAGTTAGTTTACATAAAAAGAAAGACATTTTTGCAATAAAAAGTTGATATTGCATGGGTATTCCTTACTAGAAATATGCATCTTTTTAATAACTTATTAAAATGCAGTGTTCCGATAATATATAATTGACAATTCATTGCTTGCACTGGATAATTAGTAAAGAAATCATAAAACTGTGATCTCTTGCATTACTAAGATACATACTTATGTCACAGAACAGAGTAAATAAATTATATAATTATATAATTTATAAATATTTTAATGTTGATTGCGGATAAAAATATTTATAGATAAATATTGATTTAAATAATTGATAATTAATGTGCATATTTTATTACATCAACATTAAAATATTTATTTATATGTATATAAAAAAATAATTCACGTATTGCCATAGCTGTGTACAAATATTTTCTCACTCTTATACAAAATTAAAAGTGCAACTTCTAGAATCTCAAAGTGATTGAAATTTGTGTAAATACAGCAATAGTACCCTGATTTTAACAACGATTATACTAAAAGAGTCGATCTGATAGCTTGTACCAGCTGCACTGATACTAGCATCATTTTTATTGCATTTACGAGTGTTTTATGTATTGAATTAATATATTATTGTGATATTGTGAAATATGGATCAGTAAATCAACACTAAAAATAAATAATTCAGGCGAGTTTAATTACAATAGAGCTTTTATTTAATACGTTTTCGCAGTGAACATCAGCCAAACTACCAGTATTTCATTTATCTGTATGCAAAGCTTCTCACCTCCGTACAACCACGGGAGCGGACGAACAAAACGGTTAGTAAAAAGCTCGCATACATACTATAGAGCTTCTTTCGTTAAAAAAAGAGATGATGATATTTACGCAAGTGCGAAAATATCATAGTAACAATATTTGGATACGACGTATAGCCCCCGGCGGGCGCTTAATGATTTACATTATATTATTAATATTATATTATATTGTTACAGTATTATTGCATTATACAATATGTAAGAGACTTGCGCTGAAGTTAAAACGCGTCAGTTCATTAAATACATCGAATATTTAACAATTCTATCTCAGATCTCGTGCGACAAAAAAGAGATCTCAGAGAGGTTATCTGCCACTCTGGTGCTGTGTTTCGCTTCATTTCTGGCAACCTATTGTTGATGTCTCCTATGTCATGGCATTCTAGGAGGAGAAGATACTCAAATACAATCCACGAGCAGAATCTGAATCGCACTATACCAATTTGTGACATTAATGATTACAAGCAACCTGATTTCTGCGCGTACGATTCAGCAGCTACAGGGATGATTGCATGGTAAACGCAACGTCGGTGTATATGCCATAGAATTGACTCAGCTTATTACAAGGTTTAATGGATGAGCTTCATCTTCACAGGTACTCAAACAATTTCAGGTTCCCAGTACTGTTTTAGAAAAATCAATTAGTGCATGCGCTGAGAAAGAAAGAGCTTATGAAAGCCAGTCAGATGCAAGTACGATCAAATATAAGATATTAATGATAAAAGCACAATAATCAGCCTATGCTAGAAATTTTAAAAAATGAGTAAGCATTTCTCAAATACGCGATATCGATCGCCGGAATAGCCTCCTTAACTTATAATTCAGTTAAAAATTCACGTCGACGATAATTTTCACTCTTCGCACGCCTCTTAGCTGCCAACGTGGAAAATCACCTTATATAGACGAGAAAGAAATATTAGCGAGATTAGCTGACGCGTAAATAGCCTAAACATTTTTGTAACTAAAATATGCAAGAGCTCGATCTACATGTCAAGCTCTCTATTTTCGGGCAATACTATCGGAAGGATTATCGATCATCGAAAATAGCTTTCGAAGCGTCTCTCGGTGGTCTATATTTATTTCTTAGACAAAAATTCACGTTCGGAAAGTGACCAGAGAAGTAACAAAATTATGTCTTACTTCCTTGAATTTTTGCTATATTGTCGCAGCAGCACTCTGACGACGGGACCAAAGATGCGGCTGCACGAGCCCGGGGAAAGATAATGCGAATTACCGCTGTCGTTGCCGTCGGCGGGAATTTTCATCCTCCGCACGCCTCTTTGCTGACATCGTAAAATAATGCCAATGTAAAATTGGATTATGTAAACAATAACTTACTGCACTCGAAGACGATCTGAAGTTGCGCGCTCGGTCTCCCTAACCTTGACCGAAACCGGCGTCTTAAATCATTATTTACTTAAAATCGGCTCATTTTCTGGACTTGGACCCATAGGGACTTTTGTTCAGGAGATAATAAGCTACAAGTCAGATACACTTTCATCCCATTTTATACGGACCCACTCTCCCATTTGATTCTTCCGGGGTCTTTTTTGGTTTTAACTTAATATTGGGTTTGAATTGTTAATTTTTTTTTTTGAGGCACGAATTGAAGAAAGTATAATGTAAATATTTTAATACATAAAATACGTTTGGACTGCAATCTACAGTCATTAGTTTCTTTGTTATTCATTCAATCATCTGCGCTCGGAGCGATCGGTCGTGTTTCGCGCGCGTGTCGTCAGCTCGGAGCAGTATATAAAACTTTGTATACGATTAGTTAGTGACTTAAAATTTAAACATGTTACTTGTTTAAATAGTTACACTTTATCTTGCCAATATGGCATCGAACGTGAAAACACCTCCGGATAAGACGGACCACAGCTTTTACAAGTGCCATCCATAAAAGCTAGTGAAAACAGTGATTTGCATAATATGCGAAAATGTTTATCATAAAAGTGACTATGAGAAGATAAAAAATCCCTTTTTTGTTGGTGAACACCTGGTTATCTGCCCAGAACATGTCCTGGGAGACATAACATCCAACTCTGAAGAGCATATGCTAAGTGACGTGGAAAGAAAAACCATTGTACTCATAAAAATGAAGAAATCTGAAGAAATCAGAGAACAACTGCTACAAGAAATTCATAACAAAACAGTTGAAAAACATAATTCAACAATACTAGGCGAGGAGAATGAAATGGAAAATCTTGTTGCTGAAAATACCTTATTAAAACAACTAGTTGCCGAACTTCAAGATAAAAATCAGCTTCAGAAAGAAATGATTGAATTACAAAAATAGAAAAATACAGAGCCGCAGACAAATTTAAAATCATATGCTGATGCTATGAGAGAGATAAAGCCAAAACCGAAACGTGTCCCAAGTATAATGGTTAAGGCCAATGACCCGGAACAGACGAACACAATGGAGCTACTCACGAAGTGTCTGGTTACAGAAAAGAATGTGCAAACTAAGGTTATACGCAAGAAGAACCAAAGTGAAATAGAAATCAGCTGTATGAATACTAAAATCCTGGAAACACTCGAGAACGTGTTATCAAGTAAATTAAAAAATTGTGAAATTAAAGTAGAACAACAAGGTAATCCAAAAATGAAAATTATTGGAATAGACAATACTACAAATATGGATGAACAGGATATGGAAAATGACATTAACACTCTTAATTTCAAAAAGTATAACAACAAAAGTAAGGTACTGCACATGTACACCAATAAAAGGACCAAAACCTGCACAGTTCTAATGGAACTCCCACCAGAAATCTACAAGCACATACGTGAAAACAATACTAAAGTTTTTATAGGTCATCAGTACTGCAAAGCCTACGGTCTTATTAACATTACCCCTTGCTACAACTGTGGAAGATACGGACATAATGCATCAAAGTGCAGGAACAAATCAGCATGTATAAAGTGCTTGGATAACCACAACGTAAGTGTCTGTAAGAATGATAGAATTGAGTGTGTGAACTGTATATTTAACAACGCCACATACAAAACAAGTCTACCAACGGATCATTTGCCAACAGATAGAATAAAGTGTACAATTCTTAAAAAGAAGATCAAAAAATATATCAACTCTATTGATTACCCGATCGCACCTGTATTACCGACGTGGGACGAAACAAGCGCACGTAAACAAATAAACAATCTACAAACAAACAAACTGCTATACCACAGATCGATAACGGCAGGAAAAAAAGAGGGAAATCTACGTTTTGATACGCAGCAAGAAAATAACAGTCAGGATATTATTCCAAAGAACACAGCAAATTCATCAGTCGAATAATGGAAGCACAAATAAATTTAATCGACGAAATACAAAATAGCCTAAATGAACAAGAGCGAACATATATGGATATTGAGTCTTTCAATAAGGAAAGGACTAGTAGTAATGATCTAATTTTGTATTTAAACATTAGAAGCCTAAATGCCAATTTCGATAAATTACAAATCTTTCTTAAAAGTCTAAAAATAAAACCTTACGTTATTGTATGTACAGAGGTATGGAAACTAACACACTATCAGTATTATAGAATAAAAGATTACGAACTTTATTATAATCACGGAGACATCAACAAAAATGATGGTGTTGTGGTTTATGTAAATAAAAACATACTAACGCAATGATAGCTATAGGTAAACTTAAAATATTAAACACTACTATCCCTCTAAATAATAATAAACTACTTGAGATCTCATCCTTATATAGATCACACGGACTGAGTAGCATAGAATTTAATCAGAACCTAAAAACTTATCTAGAACATAAAAAAAAGCAAAAAACCATATTATAATTGGTGATTTTAACATAAATATTCAAGACTATAATCATGTAAGCATGGAATTCATGAACAACCTTCAGGAAAAAGGTTTCCTCCCAGGTTTCACTAACACCACCAGACCTACAAACATAACTACAAATGAAGGAACTTGCATTGATAATATCTTTGTCAAAACTGATTTTCTACGTACAAAATCATTAACTCTCATGACGGCCATTACCGATCACTACCCACTTTTCCTAGAATTAAAAAATGAAGTATTAAAACAGAATAAAAAAGAGTCAGAAGGAGATATATACTATTACAAATATAAAAAAACTATATAACACTGCTAGGCAAATAAATTGGTCAAAATTTAAGAATACAAATGATCCAAATGAGAATATAAACGAAATGATAAAAGAAATACAATATTGCGTGGAGAGTTGAGATCCAGGAAAGACTGGATAACAAAAGCAATTCTAAATTCCTGTAATACAAAAGAAATACTTTACAACAAACTCAAACAAAATCCGAATAATAAAGAACTAAAAGCAAACTATAAACATTTCGTTAAAACTCTAGATAAAGTTATTAAAGAAGCGAAAATCGAACATAAAAAAAACAATTGAGAAAAAATAGGGATGATTCCAGAAAACTCTGGGCCTGCATTAATAGCAAGATAAGCAAAAATAAAAATAAAACAGATACTACTATCAGTCAACTAAAAACTGAAAACAATACTACAATAACCGACAAGAACGAAATTGCCAACAATATGAACCAAGTTTACTGCAAACTTGGAGAAACATTGAGTAATAAAATAACTACACCAAGAAATACAAAACAAGAATTACCTAAAAGCAATCCAAAAACAATCTACATCAAGCCAACCAGCGAAATTGATGTTATAAAAATAATAGACTACATGAAACTTAAAAAAGGTGGTATTAAAAAAATAAGTGCAATGGCACTGAAAACTATAGCTACTATTATTGCAGATCCCCTTGCCCACGTAATCAATCTATGTATCGAAATGGCAATCTGGCCTGATATATTGAAGGCAGCTGAAGTAATACCAATATACAAAGCTGGGAAAAAAACGAAATGGGAAACTATAGGCCTATATCATTAATATCAAACATTGCTAAAATCTTCGAAAAAATTATACATAATAGAATAATAGAATTTATATGTCAAAGTAAAATATTAAGTAAAAATCAATATGGATTTAGAAAAAGCATTGGAACAAAGGATGCATTAAACACGATCTCAAAAATAATATATGAAAACCTGGATCAAAGTACACCGATAGCTATTACATTTCTAGATCTAGCAAAGGCATTTGACACTGTTGATCATATAATACTTCTAGACAAGTTTTATGCATATTGTATAAGAGGCAAGGGGCACCAACTTATTACAAGTTACCTAAACAATAGGAAGCAAAAAGTAAGAATAGGTTCGCATACAAGCGAGTTCGAAAATGTAAATACCGGCGTCCCCCAAGGTACGATATTTGGCCCTTTGCTATTTATACTTTACGTAAATGACTTGCTAATAAATATGCCAGAAAACTCCATAATTTCTTATGCAGATGACACTGCAGTAATAACTACTGGGAAAACTTGGTCCGAGGTTGAAGTAAAAATGAACAAACACCTCGACGATATTTCTACATGGCTCAGGCTAAATAAATTGACACTCAATGTTCAAAAAACAGTATACATGACTTTTGGAAATTACTGCGTTAGTGTGCCGAAAAAAATTGAATTTAAAATTAATAATGAAATAATAAAGAGAGAAGAAGAAACGAAATACCTAGGCTTAATTTTTGACACGAACATGAGATGGGATAAACATATTGAATACCTTATAAACAAGACAAGATACCTTGTTTTTATCTTCAGTAAAATCTCCAAATTCATGGACACAACTACTCTAAGAATAATTTACTACGCATTCTTTCATAGCCTGATTAACTATGGAATAGTTGCGTGGGGTGGTGCGTATCAAAATAACCTACAACTGTTACAAGCGGTCCAAAAAAGAATCATAAGAATTATAAACAAAAATACCTTTCAAAGTATTAACCCACTTAACCTTCAAGAATTATTCGCCTACGAAAGCCTACAGTACCACTACAATAGCCTCAAAGATCAGTATACAAAATCATCAAGCATAACAAGGAAAAAGCTAATAATCCTACCGAAGTATGATAAAACTATTAGTACAAAAACCAGCTACATTAAAGCTATCAACATCTACAATAATCTACCAAATAATCTCAAAATCATAGATTTACGGAAAAAATCAAACATCAAGAAAATACAAGATTGGTTGAGAAATAATGAGTGAGATAAGTACTCCCACTACAATTGACTGCAAGCAACATAAATCATGGTTCTTAGAGGTGTCCATTCAGGAGCATGGTGAGCAACAGAGAGTAATCCTGTATTAATATCTTCATTAATACAGGATTTAATGCAGCGCAGAAATGATATGAAAAGTAATAGACAAAAAACTGAAATAAATTCTGTTTACTTAGATATTAGAACTTACATTTGCGCTAAGGGCAAATGTAACTCTCACAAAATACGTAAACATCGACGCATCTCCAACTACAACTATAAAAAAATGATTTTAACATATCAGAATATTACAGATAGTTTAGACAACATAACGAATGAAATAATAAATACCTGCATGGTCAAAACTATAAAATATAAAGCAAATATAAAATTCATTAATTTCGTAAAAGAAACTGCAAATTAATGGGATGATAACAAAAACGTAAACACTGAAAAATACAAACCAATAGAAACGGTCTTCTCTAAGATAGATGAAATGGCTGAAGAAAATAGCAACAAAGCAAGGAGTAGAGAAGCGACGGCCGCACCGGGCCTGAAAATCACAGAATCAGCCAGTCTCAGAATGACGTATGGCGACATCAACTATCTAGGATTCAACAAAGCTTTTTTCTATTTTGATAGAGGAATACGAGCAAAACAGCTTTTTAAGAACTCAGTGTCCTCACTTAAATTACAATCACCCTACAAAGACATAGTAATCATAGATGATATTGTTTTTACGTCAGACTGTAAATGTGACTCATCTAATCAGCACAAAGAAATGTTTCCACACTATAGAGTTACCTGTGCTGTCGGACTCACATGCCCGGCTATGCTCACCTCTACAGAGAAAATGTCATTCATAAGAGAAAAAAATGCAACAACGGACAGATTTATGACAGCAAGACAAATGTTAGTTCGGAACTGGTGAAATTGTGAAAGCTGTGAAAAGTGCCATGATACAAAGTAGAAATTTTAATCTTCAAATGTTTTTACCGTTAAACAACAACAAATTATAACACAAAAATATAGAATCATAGAATCGTGCTATATAATCTTATTTATGTGATATTTAATGTCTTCGTAGCATTACTGGTTTAAAAGACAAAAATATAGAATCATTTACGAACACTTTAGAAAATACCAACTAATAACTTATTTTTTTATATAACTGTTAAATTGATGATATGTCATTGTTAATTTTTTATGTAAATACTAATATTATATACTGTTATCAGAGTTGGGGCGAATAGAGTCCAGGGACTCCTGTAACCCAACCTAGGTTAAGTGTGAATGAAAAGGATGGTATGATCTGCGTCTGGAAGTCCGACAAGGATTTATGCTATTCCTACATATGAATGGAGGCTGGACTGTATGTAGTATGACTGGAGGTTATTGCTGTAAAGCAATAACAAACCAGTATTTATATGTATTCTCGTTATCTCTGTTATCCGGACCTGCGAACAGGAAATACTGTTTTCCTCTGCAGGATTTGCGGCGTTATAGTGTGTTATTGTGTGAATAATATCAACTCTGTATCGGATGCAAATGTTTGTAACTCTGGAGTTAAATAAATAAATAAATAAATAAATATTGTCTCATGCCTAGATAATCCTTCAAAACAAAATGCAAGGTATTTTTTCATAAAAATGTATGAATATCAAAACATAAGCAAAGGATTAAAAAAATACAGTTTTCTTCAGTCTTTATTGATGAGTGTAGTGGTTATACGCTGCTTATGTTTATTTCCTTTAAATTCTTCCCACAATCAGAGTCCTATTTACAACTAACTTTTACTAACTTCAATGAAAGTTCTTTTGGAACGTGTTGTTAGCAAGCTTCGCATTAACGCAATTTTCTTTCTTTAGTTCCTGCTTCAAGTACTAAATTTTTATTTCTTCAATCGAAGGCATATTAAGAGTTTGACCACTGCATCGAAAGGCCGCTTTCTACCTTACTTGTAAAAACGTTTAATTTCTTTTCTTTTTTCTTTTTTTCTGCTACGTTTTTCTAATGAAAATATTTTTGTACAACTTTTAAATAGGGTTTATGTTTATCAGTCAATTATCTTCTGATTTTTTTACTTGGATATTTGTAGCATCTGGCAGTAGCGCTGCTTCATTGAATTAGTATCGTAAAACAATTCATCAAGTTTGCACGTCTATTCAATCTCTTACTTATATTAACTCTCTTCGTTTGAGAATCTCTGTAGACTTTTGAGAATTTTACTCACTTGTCAAGTTTCTCAGTAGAGACACTTTTTTACTTCTGGGAATGCAATCTTCTTAACTTGATTACGTCGTTCGACTTAAAGTCTAATCCACTACTCACCTATAATTTAGCGTAATTTTTACTCTTTTTGAAGTGAATACTTCTCTAGGCTCACCAGGTACACTTTGATCGAGGAGTAAATTGGCGAGCAGCGACCGTCACGGCAGCGCGACGGACCGATTGTTACGAAAACAGCGGCAGCTCTCTCCCCCCACTACGCTCCCTTCACCGCGCACATAGCATGCTCGCAGCTCGCACAACCATGCAGTTTTCTTCCCTCACATCGACCGCACTTACACACGCTACAAGCAGCTATCAGTTTTGACTAATTTCGCTAGATATTGGGCCTCTCGACGTGCTAACGGTGCCTTTCCATGGCACTTAAATTTTTTGCGTCAACTAGATGACATAACTTTTTTAATAGGCGCAAATCGTTTGCATGTAAACATAATTGACTTGCAGTAAACATTATTATTATCTGTATAATATGTTGCCTACCCTAAATTTACTATCAAATCAATGATTATCTCACCTAAGATTTTTCACATCGCTGTCAAAGTTGCGATTCAGTTGGAAAAATAAAAAAATTCAAAGACAAACTTGCACAAACTTGCTAGTTTCATTAAAAAAACAATTATGTAGTCAAGTTGACGATAAAAAATTGATGCACCACGTAGAAGCTCCTAACCCTTTAAACTTAGATTTTCAGATGTTAGAAATAGGTTTGCAGGTACGAGGGGGAAAGGTCCCGTACACGTATTTATAGGATAGATGGATTAGGATCAGATCGGGTCCGGATAATGACAAACATTTGTTACTGTTCAAACTGAAGTAAGGTAAAATGCGTAGTACTTGAACAAAATGAAAATTTAGCCCTTCATTTGGACAATCAAATATTTGCAATAGTGATAAAATAAAAAACGTAACCTCAAAAACTAAACTGGATCAGCATTGTAAACATCATTACGAATGATATATTTATGGCTTTATTTACTTTTTCACAAAAATAAATACAAAAGGATATTTTAAGAGTTTGCTCTGGAGTCCCATAAGAGAAAATTTTTTCAGGATTGTCCAACTTTACCTAACACGCGATTTCCATAAAGCAGTGATTGGACACATTTAATCACAATGTCCAACTACTGAGTTAAAAGCGCGTCCAAGTACTGGTCCAATCGCGTCAAATGGTGTCCAACTATACGGCATTTTGATGCCACTCTTGAAAATTTAATTTTATTATAAAAACTGATATATTTCGCACAAATAAATTGCGAAGTATCAAAATCCTGTAACACCAAAGTTTAGCCGACACAATTAACTTTTTTTTAAAAAAAAACAGAACCTCAAACAATCAATTTTTATAATCTCTAAAAAAATTAATTTTAAAAAAGTAAAAGGTTAGGCGAGTTTGATATAATCGAAAGTCAAGTTTATTATATTTAATCATAATAAAGAAACAAAATTTTTTTGGTCAATAAAGGGCTTACTTAACTTAAAGTATTATAAATGTACTGATGGCATTTTTATGACGTTTTAATACATTAAAAAAAAATTTTTGTTGTTCACCACTAAACAAAATGAAACGGTCATGGCAAGTTACATTGTAATTATCTTGAGAGTTGTTCCTAATTGATCATTATATAACTTTAAGTTAAGTGATCCCTTTATTGCCCAAAAAAATGTTGTTTCTTCATTATGATTAAATATAATAAACTTGACTTTCGATTATATCAAACTCACCTAACCTTTAACTTTTTTAAAAGTTAATTTTTTTAAGAGATTTTGGTCCTTATTAGTAACTTTTTTTGAGCATTTCATATTTCTCCTAAAAATAAAATATAAGCATCTTTAGCACCTTTCGACCATGGCTTTTTAGTAACATTTTTATCACTACGGAATCACTGATCGTTCTAATATACTACCCTCGAATAATTTATTTACCTAGACACCAAAATCCACGGAGAGCACCACCTAAACCTCGTCATTGGCGACCCCGTACACCTAGACACCGCCCTCAAGTTATGTATTCTCCTAGAAATAAAAAATTACGGAGCGCACCAACTAGACAACGTCATCGGCCAACCTGTACACCCAGATGCCGCCCTCGAATTCTTTCAACACCTAGACACAAAAAACCACAAAGCGCACCACCTAGACCTCGTCATCGGCCACCCCGTACACCTAGACACTGCTCTCGAGTTATGTATTTACCTAGACATAATAAATTACGGAGAACACCACCTAGACCTCGTCATCAGCCACCCCGCACACCTAGACGCCGTCCGCGTATGATTTATTTACCTAGGCATCAAAAACCATGGAGCGCACAACCTAGACCTCGTCATCGGCCACCCCGTACACCTAGACACCGCCCTCGAATTTTTTCTACACCTAGGAACTAAAAACCACATGTAACAAAGCATGCAGAAAACCGATGAGAAAGCAACATCCATCTATATATAGCTGTGCGGCCAACTTCACGGTCCTAACACTTGTTGCGGCTAACTTAACGGTCCTAATATTTTTTGATTTGATTTGAGCATTTTGTGAATGACACACTCGTATATTATATCAAAGGTAGCTGTTTTTATCAATATTTTTGTTGAAAATCATAGTTTAGCATAATAAAGCATGATATAAATCAAAATATATTAGTGAAAACAAAGAAACGCATTTATTTCTTTATAATGAAAAATGCGAACCCCAACATAGAAGTAAATAGTAGCGCGGGCGCCGCGACTTCGTCTGCTTCTCAAACTCATTTGATACGGTTGAACCAGTACTTGAACGCGGTCTTTGCCCCAGTAGTTGAACGTTGTGATTAAACGTGTCCAACTACTGCTTTATGGAAATCGCGTTTTAGGTATAGTTGGACAATACTGAAAAAATTGTTCTAATGGGACTCGAGAGCAGTCTTTCAAATCATCCTCGAGAATTGATTTTTGTTAAAATGTTATTAAAATCATTAGTATACTATTAGTAATGATGTTTACAATGCTGATCCAGTTTAGTTTTTGAGGTTACGTTTTTTATTTTATCACAATAGCGAATATTCGAGTGTCCAAGTATAGGTTTAAATTTTCATTTTGTCCAAGTATTGGGCATTTTACCTTACTGCAATTCGTCCATACAAAATCAATAACTTTCTACTTTTGTTTCAATATATGTCCAAGTACTGGGCATTTTACCCTGTATTGTAAACTTGTACAAGACTTGAAATCGAAAGGAAATCGAAAGATCTGTCCACGCTGGCAGCCAGGTGTCACGTCAGCCTACTATGATCTAAACTGGCCGGTCAATACTCACGCGAATACCACGCTCGACCAACGGAGTACTTCACCACGGTAAATAGAACTGTTCCACGGCAGGCATAACGGAGACCAACAAACCAGCAACACTCGGCAACGCAGAGCACGACAAAACAGCCAAGCCACTGACACGCGCGACGGCAGATGAAACGGCGTCGATCCTGAATAAACCAGGTAAAACAGGGGGTGACACCCCAAATCTACCAAACAATAAGGAAGCTATAAATCTCAGCCGAACGACCCAAATAAGCGGAAATCGATACGACAATGAGGGAAATTACAATAAAGAAAACTATTACAGCTGGCCAGGCTAGGGGACACGTACTAAGGAACATGATTAATAAAAGGGGAGCCACCCCCGCTGAGACATACACCCTCCTTAAATCCTGATTGGCCAGAACCTTCCCTATGCTTATGCATTACCCTCATCCCTATAAATACCAATAGAGAGCAAGGAGGAGCCTCTCTCGTAGTCCGGAGTTCTTACTGGTAGAGCGAAGCTCTGTCCGACTCGCGACTTAAACTATTTTTCTGTAAACGGACTTAGACTCAGAGCGTTCGCCAAGTTTTTGGACTTAGTCATATTTCTACCTCGGATACGAGTTGAACTCAGTCGAGGCCTTATATATTGCACTAATTATAATCTGACTAATTGAATAAATCACTTCACTCAGTTACTTAATCCTTGCGTACGAATTATTGCATTACAAACTTCGCGCCCTTTTGAGACGAGCTACAGCGCCAGAACGAGAGCAAGCTAGCCAGTCGGTAACTACAAGTCCGCTTCGTCAAGGTAAGTCGTTCCTCCTATCATTATTCACAATTTCACTTCAGTGTCGCATGTAACGTTATTGTGTCAGTACATAGTGTCTTAATCTAGCTAATATCAACTCGTACAGAAGTCACTCTGAGTTACGCTACTTGGTGAGCTATCAGTATCTCACTGTCAGCCGAGCTACCGGTCAAATTGCGCCCTTCTTTACCTGTTCCCTAGGCGGTATCGCGTGAGCGGTCTGCGCTAAATAAAAGGTCTCGTCGACTCGGAATTTGTAATTATTTCTATCGTGCGAGTAATCGCTCTGTGCGGCCGCCCGGACGTAACACAGACCAGGGCTGACTGTTCTAAGCTCTAGCGTCTAAGTTCGCCTCGCGCTTGCCATGACATGACGGTCCATCAGGTGGCGCGTAGTTCCGCATGGTGATGTCGAAGGGGACCCCCACCCAGGTAAAATATGTTCTGTTCACTGCGTTTAACAAGATACAAACACATGTTGGTATCGGCAGTTATGAAATGTACTAGGTTATAAGTGTTAAATTTGAATGTAAAACCACTTATTAGCCATTATATCATGTTTGTTTCCTACATAACTTCTAGTAGAAGGTCAGGCCGATTCTAAAACTTTACAGCTACTTTTTTTACTATAGAAAGGTATCTTTTTACTGTATTGAGGTTGTCGGGGTCCGGATCCAACATTCAGATTTTCATATTTTATGGTTTAAAATGCAAATAAGGTAGCCTTCACGGCTTTAAAAGTATTTTTATTGAAAAATTCAGAAAATTAAAAAAAAAAAAAGTATCTGGATGTTTTAGTTCAAAACACATCCCTTATAAGCTAAAAATCATTGAAAATAGGCAAAAAATGCAAAAATTGCTTGAAACCTCAACTTTGACCAGCTAGATCCCGAAGCCAAATGAAGGAATCGTGCTGAAATTTTTTTTGGGTGTCAGGTATATAGAACATATATATACAGCTTGGGCAAAAATTAAAATTTTAATCTTCGATTTCACAGAGAACCACCCATATATATATATATACACTAGGGGGCTTCCACCTGCTCGCTCCGCTTGCCCACCCCCAATGCAATTAATTTGACATTTATCTAAATAACAAAATAGGTAATGAATTAATAATACATCTATTTTTTCCACACCACCCATGAGGTAAATAAAAAGGCGCGTTTATTTTCGGTTTAAAATAATGTTATGTTTTATTTAAGTTGATTTATAATTTAAAATTTAGATTAATTATATCATAGAAATTTGAATATGCTTGAATTATGTATTCTATTTGAAAATATTTAATAATTTCATCACTTTTATTCAAAATTATATAAGTACATAAAAGTTTCAAAAGAACTCTGTATCACCACATAGATTATAAAATCAATGCTTTAACTTTTTCTATTTTTCTTATAGGGTATGTATCGAATATAATTAGTTCTACATGAACGGAAATTATCGTAGAAGTATTTTGCAATTTTTTTCATTAAGAATGATTGCGATTTGGCTTGTCGAGCGAATACTGGTTATAAAAATCGGATTTTGGTACACTGTGCGCCGTTGCGCGATCATGCGAAAGAATGAGATGCTTGGATGCAGTGAAATGGGATATCATGTAGTCAATTAAGAACACACAGGATATAGGGGAAACAAGGTACTCTTAATTCCCTTCAGCAATAATTTCTTCTACATGTTCTTTTCTCTCCTAGTTCTTCTTGTGGTTTCGGAGATTTCTTAGGATCTCTGCCAAGATCTTCTAGCGTGCGGCTCGCTCCGAGCATTGATGCGACCGCTTCACGCCCGGGTGGCCGCAGATGCAGCATCTCGTCTCTTTCTCCCTCTTCTTCCGGAGATACTTGGCGCGCTACTGCTCCTTTATCCGCGCGCATTCTTCCTCGTGGCGAGCCCGCGTCAATGTGATATATTATGATGATGTCAATGTAATATATTATGATGATGTCAATCGCTTGGTGCGGCGCCATGCTCACGTTTTTCGAGATGATAACGCCATGGGCTTTAACTGTTTCGGACAAATCGCTTTAGTCGAGCCCTTAGATGGGCCGGGCTTACGCTTTCCATCCTGCTAATTCGTCGTCGGCGCGCTTGCCGTTACAATTTTTCGAGGTCGCCTGGGCGGGCGACGAGAGGGTTTTAAGGTAGTTCAGTTTACGGGTCCCCCACTTCTCATCGCCACCGCTGATATCAACCCATATTTACCGGGCGGTTGCTCGCGCTTGCGCTTTCCTCCCGCCACTACGTCCGTCGGCTTGAGCTCAGACTCGAGTTCGTACGCTTCTGGTGGGTTGCTCATCGCCTTCACTTCTCAAGCATCCCCTGGTGATCGAGACTCATCGTCGTCCCCCTCTTAGTCGTCTTTGTCATAAAAGATCTTTATTTCTTTGGCCGGCACTAGCTTTTCCGCCCTTCCTTTTTTATCGGTCAGCTCGAATGTAATCGAATTGACTTGGGCCGTAATCGTATATGGGTGTATGGAAAAGCCAATTTCGCCATGATGCCTTCCGCCCCAGACAA
This sequence comes from Nasonia oneida, assembly GCA_037356405.1. Lineage (NCBI taxonomy): Eukaryota > Metazoa > Arthropoda > Insecta > Hymenoptera > Pteromalidae > Nasonia > Nasonia oneida. The sequence continues at coordinate 56,278 of JAZHPH010000293.1, read as the reverse complement.
CAATACGTGTCTCCTATTGGCGACTTTGCCAACCTCAAAAGTTGGCACTAGTCGGCGGGTATCGAAGAATGCCTCCTGTCGATCTTGCGACTCGCTGGACAGCGCCTTTGCACGCTCGGGCAGAGCTGGCAGCTTGATGAGGCGGTTTCGCCACGCTCCCACAGCCTCATACTGTGCAGCCTCTTGATCTTCTTTCCCTCTAAGAAATGCCGGCATTTTCGGCTGCTTGCCAAAATTCATCATCGCGAGCGAAGCCCCCATAGATTCATGCGCTGCGGTGTTGAGGGCAAACGCTATCTCGTTGAGGTATTCGTCCCATGCTTGATGATTATCTTGAGTAAACGTGGAAATTTCTTTCTTGACAGTGCGGTGTATTCGCTTCACTAGATTCACCTGCGGGTGGTATGGCGGTAAGTACAAGTGGTGGATTCCATGCTCTGCCAAGTATTTCCTTTCCATGTCCATTTCATTCATCATGTCTCCCAAGCATGTCACAAAATCGCGCACGGGCTCGTATGCGCCTTGATATCTTCTTTCTGCGTCTGTTGTTGGAATCGCCTGTTCATGCCGTACCATCTTGGCGCCGCCGTATAGAACTCTTCCCAGCTTTGTCACTCATCTTTGTTGTTCTCGCATTATTCTGCGGCTATGCCTGTAAATACGAATGGCAGAGCCACCATCCTCTCTTCTTCGGTCATTTGCGCTAGGGTTAAGTTTCGTTCTTCCGCGAGACGAACTAATTCTTCCTTCTCGCTACACGAATTTATTTTGATGCCCACCTACTTCGACGCTTTTGCTCGTTACGTTAAGGTGCCAGTTTATAACGGGGCAACCGGCCTTGTGCACGGCGGCCACAAAGATGCCGCAGAGTCACCGAGCAGTTTCTCTATCTGTTAAAATACTACGCCACAGCTATCCCTCGATGACGCTGGAGTCGCCCACGGACGTTAGCCATCGGTGCTATGACGACACTGTGCAATGCAGCTGAGTCACTCGCGTATACGAAATGCACGGCAAGTGAAGCTCGCCGCGCTTTCTCCGCACACAGAGTTGCTCGGTTGCCAACGGTGACGACGATGGCGCGGCTATATCCCAGTCCAACCCTGTCAAGTCCGCGAACGGGAGATAAGAAGGACGGGGTTCGTAACAGCAAAAAGTGCAACTTGTGAATAGAATAGTTGCATATATTGATTACTTCAATTTGTTACAATATTCGCGCGCGTCGCGCGAGAAGACGCTGTTTGGTAGATGAGCCGAGGATTTGGTGGCACGAATCTCGGCTTCGGCGTCTTTATAGTCGCGTGAAGAAATTCGTGAGATATACAGAAATGCGAAGCACGCGTCGAGCATGATCTCCGGTGACCAAGGTTAAACGACAGAATCCGGTTGTTCGTGGCGAGGAGGCGTCCCTCCTAGCTAAGCTGCTCCACTTCTCGGAAGGCTCCTGGGTAGCTAGCTGATCCTGGACGTCAAGCTGGGATTGAAAGTGCCAGCCATGGGGGTTGATTGCTTGGATGATGCTCGTCGACACGATACGTTTACCGGAATACTTTGATTTGGTCTCCGCGCACGTGTGTTTACTGGTCATAAGCCCGAAATAATCTAACTTTACGCGCAGTGTTTCACGCGCGCCTCCGCGCACGACTTGGCAACACCGCGCTTACTTGCCGAGCTAACATCGCGCGACTAAACAAGCGCGCGCAATATGAATTCGCGACCACTTATTACAGAATAAAGTATTAAAAATACACGAATAAAATACATGATCGCTTATCGTAATTACTATGAGATTCTATATTAATTTGTAATTCTAAAACATGCAAATTTTCGTCATCAGAGAAAAAAAACGCTCTCTTCTATTTACCTCATAGGTGGCGTGAAAAATAGAATTTTGAATATAAAAAATAATATTTTTCACTATATATATATATATATATATATATATATATATATATATATATATATTTCGTTCGCGTTCGTAGTGACAGATGTCACCCGTGTCAAGGGCCCTGACGACGAGGCATTGGGAGTCACTACGGGTTCCACGGCCAAGAGCTATCTTAGTTGACATATCTACTTTGAAATTGTATCCGCGAGGGTATCTGTGCGCATGCGCGACCGCACGACGCGAAAACGGCGCGCAAACCGAGCCGTCGAGCCATGACGCGCTGTCCAACCAGTGTGCGTGCGTCTCAAGGCTAGGGAGAGCAGCGTGGTGGCCGCGAGCCGCGAGCGCTCGAGCGACCACTCGCCTGCCCCGACTGCTCCTGAACGGACGTGTTTCTGATATTTTAGCTTGCCCCCAGTGACGATCTTCAGCTCAACATCGCTTTTGAGAGGGTTTTCTAAAGTCAGTGAGTTGTTTCCATCTTCTCCGGTCGAATCCGTCTCGCGGGTTCGCTGGTTACCTCCGGATTGCTGTCTTTCTCTATATCTCTGCGTTTCCGTTCCGAAGAAATGGCTATCTTGTTTATTGTACGGGTTATCTCATCGCGTAGGAATTAGGATGTAATGAAATCGTAGAATTAAGAAATCAGTGGAAGTCACAGGATAATACTTAGCGCCGGCACCTGAACGCACGAGACGTAAGGTGGCCGGACAATCTTAGAATAGGTCATTTCGACGTTTGCGGAATTCGCGTTCGACGAAGAGTGGAAGTGAGTGTGTGACGAAGCGTTTTATTGATTGTGTTAACTGGTTGTTACTCAAGCCATAAAGCGCGCGCGAGTCATGCGGGGTATCTTTCATGTACGGATATCTGTTTGTTACGGTCATCTATGTTTACGGGCTATCTTATTAATTTGTGCGGATCTCAGTATCGAATTGTAAAAGTTAACAAGAATATAAAGTATCGTCTGACTACCCACATGTTCTGCTTCTCCCAAAAAATCTCTCTCCTTATCGTTTTTGGGGCTGCAGCTAGCCAAGCAAAAAACATCCCTGCATAACCTCGCACTGGGAAACGAAAAGTCGTGAGACTCTTATGCTCGCGGAGAGCGTATGGAACCACCGGGTTAGTTTCTAAGTCCCAGGCGAGGAATTGCTTAGTAACTGAGTTGCATGAAAAACCCAAGTTACAAGCTTTAAGAAACGCAGTTTGATTGATTCTGGTTAGAGATCACGTCGAATGGCTTCAAAATTAAAAATATGTTAGTATGTAGATACAGTTTAAAATTTTTTATTCAAATCCATTATCAGAGATATGATTAGAAATGAATGGATATAAAATTGTAATTATCTTTTTGTTGCAATTTCAAATCATTTTCTTCGTGCTTGCCATAAAGCGCCATCTGCTGTATTAGGCCAGGCTATGGGGATTGTGCGATCATGTAAAGGATGATAAGCAGATGAAAGAGTATATGTTTTTGACTCGCATTTCCGTTCCTTATTGTTATTAACAATTTATTGAAAAAATAACGCGATTTTTGTCTTTTTTTTCTTATAACTTGCAACAACGACATTCGACGCGGTCGGGGGTAGAGCGTCTCAAGGCTAACTGTATGAATAAGAGAGTGAATGTGTCTAAGTGTGTCGTTTATTTTTTGAATGAACGACAAGAGAGGAGCAGTGGCTGCAGGGGACAGAAAGGACAACGCACGTCGCTGACTCGCGAGTGAGAGACGCGAGGAGACGACGAGCAACGTTGGCACAGCGGCAGCGACCTATCAGGCAGGATAGGTTGTTCGGCGTTAAAACAAAAAAAAATCATTTAAATAGCTACAGTAGATGCTGAGAAATGTTAATGCAAAGATAAGTAATGCGCGCGCTATTACTATATATACGCCTCTCCTCCGGCGCTGCTCCGTCACCCACCACGCGACTGCGAGCGCGCGCTCAGCCGATTTTCGCGAACTTTACGACGGTTTTTCGCATGCTTCCAGGCGTTTGATCAAAAAACTGAAATCTACGTTTTGTAGTGCACGATGTCAACTTTTCGACCCTTTTTTTGAAATTTTAATCGGACTTACGGTAGAACATACAGACCTGCCGGAAAAAACGCACCGCAAACTTTGAATTGCGATTTTGAGCAAACTAATAATCCGACAGCACCCAACTTTTGCACATGTAAAAAACACTATAATCCTTACTTTTTTCCATAATTTTAGCGCTCCAGCTCGAAAAATGACGGAGTTATGAATTTTCGAAAAATCGCCTAATTTTTCGATTTTTCCTAATTATCTCAGAATATAATTATCCGATTAATGCATTTGACCTCTCATTTTGTAGATATTTCTATTCTCTACAAATCATCTTCTTGAAGCATATTGATAGCTCGTTTAGATTTAAAGTTATAGGCAAAAAAAGACAAAAATAGTGTTTTTTTTTCAATAAATTGTTAATAACTAACAATAAGGAACGGAAATGCGGGTGAAAAACATGTGCCTTTTCATCTGCTCGCCTTCTTTTATATGATCGCACAATCGGTTTGCTGCAACAAATTATGTCATGTAAAAATGCTCTACAGCTTGGCCTATTTTAGTTAAACTTCTCTTCGCTATGAAGTTATAGCCATTGGACTTGTGAAAATTTTTCTAGAGCCGACTTTGGGTACGTTACTAATAGATTTGATAACACAGTGTAATTATGCACAGTAGTTACAACGAAAATTTAAAACATGAATCAAAATAATAAACCACTATCTGATAATAATCAATGGCGATAACTTACTTTGAATTTTTAGAAATTAAATTACACATGAATTTTATTTCATGGACTTATGTACACTTATAGCAAGATTTCATTAAATACATAATTTTTCAGTAGCATTAATTATGTCTTTTATCTTATAATCAAAAAAGAATTGTAATCCTTTCCACGATCGGATTCTTGAAATTGCTACGTATAATAATTGACCATGTGTAAAAACGTCCCTGCGCAAATCAATTGCTATATTTGAAAATGTTTGAACTTATGCTTTATTTATTGTCATTTCAAATGCTAATTTAATAGGAAATTGTCTTCTTCTGAATATAAAAGGATACTCATTTTCGGAATATAGCGTTATTTCATTTATAAATACAATATTATTCACGTTGTCACCCGTTAGAACTTTACATTGCAAAAGATTATTAGTCATATCTATAATTCTTAATCGAGTTTGATTGTATAATCCTTCATGAATACTTATGTTTCTAATGAGCATTACGATGCAATTCATGTTTAAGCGAAGTTCATGTGAAGATAAATAAGGTGGATTTAATGTATTAAGATATTCAGGTAATAATGCTTCAGACATCAATCCATTATCATTACTATTTTCTGCAGACTCGATTCTTGTATATATACGTTTTGTAGAACTTTTTAATAGTGATATTATCTGATTAAAGATGAAATTGCTGATAAATTTATATCATCTTATAGTTGGTTTCGAATTAAATAACCAAAAACAGAATCAACTATGTATTTTTTATAACACAATTATCTGAACAATGACGTTATTATCGTCATTTAAAGTTTTATTACATATATTCAATACAAATTTTGCAAAATTATTTTGTTCATTAACTGCCCTCATATTTTGTGTTATATGAAATATATGAAATTTGTTCGACAAATGACTGTTTTGAATTGATAAATTAATCATTTCACTGCGTTCCTCTTAGTAATATTGATGATAATTGAAAAAATCGCCACCCAAGATAACGATTTTATTACCGAATAATTTGTCGTTATTCATTAAATCCTTTAAAGTTCTATCCATAATTTCTAAAGCATGACGTGTTGTTGATTAGGGATTAAATAATCTTTAATCTTTATCCAATTAGGATTACACGTCATAGTGACAAATAAATCTGGTTCACCTGTTTTACCTACAATATAGAATCTTGGTAATTTTGCATCATATATCGTGGCTAACTTGCACGCAATTTCTTTTGATTATCTTTACAATATTAAATTCTATCTTTTTCAATTTTAACGTAATTGTTGTAATAATAGGGTGTCCCAAAAAACACGAATTTTCGAGTAGCAAAAATCTTGATGGTTTCTAAAATTTCTTAATATCAGAGAAATCATCTTTTTTTTTAAATTCGTAAAACTATTTTTTTTTTGCACCGCTCAATCCTCACAAAGATTTTAAATGTAAAAGCTATACGAAAAAAAAACATGTTGGATTCTTCGAATTTATTTTAAGCATGATGTAACGTAGTGAGGACAATTATTTTTTGTGTACGTGTGTCCTATCAATTCAGAATATTATAGAACCGAATTTCATAAAAATGGGCTTGTTCAAAGCTGAGATATTTAACAACAAAAACAGTCATCTTTGCTATATTTAGAGCCTCATACAGCCCACAAATGTTAAGTTACAGAACTAGGATTTTCACTTTACTAAAGTTTAACTCTTTATCAACAATTGGCCAAGGCGTCATTCGCCTGGAAATATTTTATTTTTTTTTACGTGGCATTTGGAACTCGAAAGTTCATCGCCTCATCTACGCAAGCCTTCCACGCTGCCCTATCTTGTGTCAACCCCACCCAAGATGCACCTCTCCGATCGACACTCACCCGTCCTATTTCTACTAGATCCGCTTTTACGTTGCCCTCCCATCTACATCTAGGTCTACCTAGAGGTCGCGTCACCATCGGCCTGCCCTTCATGACACGCGCTGCCGTACGGTCCTCTCCCATTCTCGCTACGTGCCCTGCCCATCCCAATCTGCGCGATTTTATTATTCTGTTAATATTTGGTGACGCGTACAGATTGTGTAATTCATCATTGTGTAGTCTCCTCCATTCCCCGGTTTCCTCATCTTTCTTCGTCCCGTATATTTTTCGCAAGACTTTATTTTCAAATACCCTAAAACAGTTGTCCGCCTGCTTAGTGAGAGCCCACGTTTCGCACCTGTACAGAACCACCGGCAGTATTATTGTCCTGTATATTCTTATTTTAACGTTTTTAGACAACAGCCTCGACTTAAGTAAATTACTTACGGCGTAGAAACAAGCATTACCCGAATGGAGTCTCTTGTTTATTTCGACATTAATCTCGTTACTATCATTTATGGTCGTACCCAGATACCTAAATTCGCTAACCTTTTCAAAAGTAAAATCCCCAACTCTGAGATCTCCCTCCCCTCTGCAGATGCCTAGTTTATCCACAATCATGTACTTTGTTTTTGATTCACTCAATTCTAACCCTGTATACTCTGCCGCTTTTATGAGGATTTCCGCGTTTCTTGCTACCGTTTCCCTACAATCCCCCAGTATATCCAAATCATCTGCGTAGCCTAGTATCTGCGTTGTTCCATTAAGCGTTGCGCCCAGCTGGCTAACCTGCATTTTTTCTAACGACATTCTCTAACGTTAAGTTGAACAGCACCGTAGAGAGCCCATCCCCTTGTTTTAAACCATCGCGTATCGTGACGGGTTCTGATGTATTACCGCCTACTCGGACCTTTCCCGTGCTTCCGTTCAGACATATTTGAATCAATCTCACGAGTTTTTTCAGTACACCGAGAAGTACTAGAATTTGATACATTTTACTTCGCTTAATAGAGTCGTACGCTTTTTTAAAATCTATAAATAGTTGGTGTATGGTTTCGCAAAATTCCCACTTTTTCTCTAACAACTGTCTTATGGTAAACATTTGATCGCTCGTCGATCTCTTGCGCCGAAATCCGCACTGATAATCTCCTACTATATCTTCCGCGAATGGAATGAGTCTAGCTTGTATTACGTTTGACAGAACTTTGTAGCACGTTGCTAAAAGTGAGATACCCCTATAGTTATTGCAGTCTGGCTTATCCCCCTTTTTAAAAATCGGTATAATGATAGATTCCTTCCAATTTTCGGGTATTGTTTCATTTTTCCAGATGGCACATACTAGTTTATAGATTTTGAAAGTGAGCTCGATGCCCCCATATTTGAGTAACTCAGCTGGTATAGAGTCATTTCCCGCGGCTTTGTTGTTTATTAGTTTTTTAATCGCGACCTCTACTTCTTGGTAGCTCGGTTCCTCCACGTGGAGTTCAGCAGTGTAAATTTCGTCCCCTAATCCTTCGCTATTTTCGTGCACGTTTAATAATTAATAATTTATCGAAATAATTTTTCCACAGCGACAGTAATTCGTTGTCATTTGTTACGAGGTCCCCGTTTTCGTCCTTCATCAATTGCGCTCTACTCCTAAATCCCTTTCTGATGGCGTTAATCCCTCTGTACATTTCGCGTGGGTTATTTTCCTTACTGTTAGTTTCTATTCTCCTAATAAGATTCTTTTGATATTCCCGCTTCTTATTTCTGTAGATCGCGCTCGTCTGTTTCCTTACGTTAGAATACTCTTCTACGGTCCTATCGCTTCTATTTTGTAAGCTATCTAATTTAGCCTTTTTGCGCCTTTCAAACCAGAGTTCGCACTCTTCGTCAAACCATGGTTTGCTCTTTGGCTTTTTCTTTTTACCCAATACTTTGTTTGCGGCCTCTTTTACCGTTTTTTCGATGTCCCCCCATAAGCTATTCGGTTCGTCATTCTCCTCCGGCGATTTGTTAGCTTTTTCAAGTGCCTGAAACCTGTTATTAATTTCTATCTGGTACCTAATTCGCTCTGTTCTATCTCGTAGCTTCTCAATATCGAAGCTTTCTACCTTGTTTGCTCGCTTACTATTTTGATTCGCTACTAGTCTAGCTCTTAATTTGGCTACTACTAGGAAGTGGTCCGAGTCGCTATCTGCCCCTCTGTAAGCCCTTACATCGAGAACGTTAGTATGACGTCTTTTTTCAATGAGGAAATGATCAATTTGGTTCTGCGTGGCCCCGTCCGGCGATGTCCACGTTGCCTTGTGTATGTCCTTGTGCTTAAAACACGTAGTTTTGATTATAAGATCTTTTGCCGCCGCGAAATTTAAGACCCTAATACCGTTATCATTGCTGGCTTCGTGCAGGCTTTCCTTCCCTATAGTAGGCCTAAACATTACCTCGCTACCTATTTTAGCATTGAAATCGCCTAATACTATTCTTGTGTCGTAAGACGCGAACTGGTCGATTACCTGCTCTAAAGTTTCGTAATAGAGATCCTTAACTTCTTCTTCTTTCTCCTCCGTAGGACAGTGTACATTAATAAATATATATCTATACCATTCACCTTCGATAATGATGTACGAGAGCCTATCATTGACGGATTTGAAACTTTTAACCGAATGTATGATGCTTTTGCTTACGAAATATCCGGTGCCTAGAGATCCCCCACTCCCGGCCCCATACAGGTACGTGAAGTTACCCGATGCTAGTACTCCGCCATCTGGCCACCACGATTCCTGTATTGCTACCAAATCTAGTTTGTACCTATCAGCTTCCTTTACGAGTTCTTTAAACGCGCCTGCTCTGTATAGACTGCGAACATTCCAAGTTCCGACCCTTAAGTCCCTTTTGGTTCGGATTTGATTTTTTGAGCCATGATAGTGTTTTTTTGTTGTGGTGCTTGCGTAGTGTTTCTAGATGAATGCGTTCGACAGTGTGGACTCATCACACCCACGCCTGTTCCTATCGGCTGTCCGCGGCTGCTTATTCAATTTATTTGCAGCTAACCTCTTTCTCAGGGGCTGTTCCTCTATCCGCAACCTAAGGACACGCTGTGTAGTGGTGATAGGCACCCACCCGTCCGATCTGGACGACAACGCCCAAGACCCGCTTAGGGTAGCGGCATTGAAACAGGCTAATTTATCTATAGGCTTTTTTAATTAATTCCATAAGTATTTTCTTTCGCCCGATATTTTGAGCTAGCACCTTGTCCGGGTCAATAAAGAGCTGAAATAGATCCGTAGGCAAAATTTTAGGGCTTGGGTCGGGACGGTTACTCAGGTCAAAATTTTCACGATCATGTTTTCCAGTATTTCCATGGAATTTTAAGCTATGAATCTTTCTACATATTTTTGACAAATATTATTTAATAAAAAAAACCGCTGCTTATTCTTTAGCACGTAGCTTCCTTCAACATTATGTGTCGCTTCAATATCTGAATTGTTTTTACTTCATACATAACTACAAAGTTTTTGTACTTTTTCGTTTGATAGATAAAATTATTTCGAATCAATTTTATATACATAATCAATTATAATTCTCTTTCTCTCTTTTTTCGCATAGCTATAATTGTTTAACTAAGCTCCAAAAGATATCACCCTTCCTTTTTTACCTCACATCTTATTTACCAACCTATATATTTGTAACAGAGTGACAGTTCTAATAGTTGATATATATATATATATATATATATGTGAAATTATATGTCTTATTTTCTGTGTGCCCCGGTTAACCGTAGTGAGCCTCGATTAATCGCGTTGTGCATGTGACTAATATTTATAACAGCGTATTTTTTTTTAGTATTGCTGATTCCACCGTGATAAATGCCCTACTGCGAACGCACTCTTATAGAAGAACAAACAGAAAGAGGAACTCTACACGTTAGAGTTAAAATTCCTCCTTCCCGTTTTCCTCCGAATATGCTCCATGAAATAACTTAAAATTACAGTAGTCTATAGTTATAATAACATTTGATAATCATGATGTTTTGTAGAAAAGTTCAACATTTAATTTCCGAATCATAATGGTTAGGATAGTTCACGGAACGCATCTAAAATCACTAGTGATCGTGAAATCGCCATGAAAAAACGCACATCCAAATCATGTTTTTAACGAATTAATAAAACAAAAAGAGAAAAAGCAAGCCTTGGTATAGATTTAAATCTATTAAATAGAAGTTGAGATCTAAGCGATGCAGTTTTCAGTTATATAGAGTCTACAGGGTGAGAAAGCGAAATTTTGAAGCTTAATATCTTTAAAACTAACTGGTATAATAAACAACCCAAAGAAAGAGATCAAGATGCTATATAATACTAACTAAATCCAAAATTTTAAACTGATTATCGCCTTTTTACTCCAGTTATCGCGTCACGTAGAAAAACGATTCATAATATACAGGGTGAGAAAAAAATTTGAAGCTTAATATTTTTGAAACTGACTGGTTTCGTAAACAACTCAAACATAGGGATCGAGGTGCTATATAATGCTAACTAAATCCAAAATTTGAACTTGATTAATGCCTTTTCACTCCAGTTACCGCGTCACGTAGAAAAACGACTTTTTTCAGTTGTTGATGTTTTTCTCAGGATTTGCCCCATGAAATGACTTGAAATTAAAGTGAAGTATAGTCCTAATAACTTTCAATAATCATGATTTTTTTTAGAAAGATTCAAAATTTAGTTTTTAAGTTAAAACAATTTAAAAAATTTGCGCTTTATGGTGTGTAATAAAAAAACAACGAACGATAATATAAATTTTCCGCAGTGAAAAGATAGGTAATTTTATTCTCTTTTAGGTATATATCAAGCAATTTACTTTCATCAACTTTTCTAATAACTTTATTAGAAAAAACTGAAATCTCAAAACTAAAAAAACGATATAAAAAAAGCGAGTCCTGAAAATGTAAAAACGGACTGTTATCCCGCTATGTACTAGTAATAACATAGGAAATGAGACTTGGTGGATTAAAATCCACTGAGTAGAAGCTAAGCTAGATATGAACGAACACACACGCACACACATCTATACGGACACTCTAAAAATTACTATTACAAGGCTTCCTTAGGAAGGAAGCAATATCATTGTTTACAAATATTCTTTAAAATAAGTTTTTTTGATAAAAAAAAACAAACATTTTTGCTGAAATAAATAGAAAATTACTGTACCTATAAAAACTATAATAGTAAAAGTAAAAGTATTTTTATTATTTAGTTTAAAATAAATAAAATACGAGAACTAAAATTCTTAGTCTTGTCGACTAGTGTAAAGTTTGGAAAAGAAGAGAGTGGACATACATTTTTGTAGGGTAGAGCCGAAAACGCACCCCAAGAGTCGGATTAGGAGAAGGTGATTATCTCCGTCACCTCAAAACACTTGCTTAGCTCTCACAAGGCTCAAGTGTACAAACTTTCATCAACTTTTGAACAGCTTAAGTGCCGCCTAAAAATAATTTAAAAATTCTGAAAAAATGCAGACTAACTGTTTGCCATACCGGAAAATGAGACTGCATCAAGATTTTGCTAATTTGCTCATTTTTGCTAAGTTCGTGTTTTTTGGGATACCCTATTGTACAAGCGCGTGCTACGCTAGGCACACTCCACTGTATACTCTCTTTCAACTGTAAGACTCCGAGCTGATTGGACGCACCGCCGACTTGTGGCTATTGCCACTTTACAATATACTATTCAAAACTCACAGAGTTTATTTATTAATCCACCCTATATTCAAACAGTATTATCCATTACCTACTGTTGAAATAATCTACGACCTTATAAAAGTGCATTTGACATAGGCGCACCTCGTAAAACGACGAATGCTTTCTTCATAATCATCAAGGTTTTTTTGCTAAATCGTGGATCGATGGAACAATGGATATTCCATAGGTTCAACCAATGGATTTATTAGCACGAAATGATGCAAATGCGTATATATGTTATAATTCCTAATACGATTAAAAAATCTGCGCGATTTTTTATGAGTTATTTTAAATAAGGTTTGCAATTTGTTCCCGACTTGCGTAGCAGATACAAGTAAAAACAAAATCGGTGGACAAGTGCTCCAGCGCGTCATGTAAAATGATGTGTAAGCCTCGTGGTATGTATGGTGGCCACTTGAGTATTTTAATATCTTTGTCTACCTCCGGTGGATATACCCAGTAATTGGAAAAATCGCGAGGCGAGGAAAAGCCGAGATTTTCCTGCGCGGGCGCGAATAGGCTAAGACAAGCGATGCTTGTTGGGAGCATGGTGTCCCGATTGACTGCCATGGAGAAAAAGCATGGAGTCGTTGTTCTGCGCTTCGGCCCAGCGAGCGTACGGGTGGGAATATTAGTCTCTAGATTTATGATCGACAATAAGTTTGCGTGCGTTTGGAATAAGGACTTTTTATGTATAAGCGCTGTTTCTAGCGTAGGTTTTTTCCTCAAGAGGTTTTTCCTGCGTCCCAGGCGAAAGCCTGAGCTAGTGAATGTGGGAACAGTGCAGGGCTTGAAAATGAGGACGGCTACGATTGCAGAGCACGTGCGCGTTTGGAAAAAAGTGTCTTTGTTTGCGTCGTGGCGTTCATGGCCCGGCGCTGCGCATGACGCGGGGTCGGGTTTCGAGCGGCGAGAGCCCGCACGTCACCGCATTGACTTAACGCCGAGCGCGGTGTTTGGTCCGATTTTCATGGCTTTTCGCGGACGGGAAACTTCGAGATCTCAGATGTATAGGCGATGCAAATGAATCGGGCGAGAAAAACGGAGACCCGGGAAGGGGGAGCCGAGTTTCGGGGACTTTGCGGGGGCGAGCGTCGCCTTGCGTGCTCTACGGGGGCAGTCTTGATCGCGACAAGGAGTTGAGAGCTTCGCCTTGTAGAGTTTATGTCAATATATCTTTTGCATTTTTACTTATTTTTACTAAATCCTAGAGTCTTTATTTTATTTTTCTTTCCAATTTTAGTATCGTTTGATTTTTCAGTCTAAATCTATTTTTATGTAGCTCAAATTCGGTTTTTATTAGTTTAAATAAATCTTTATAATTTTTAATTAAAGGCGTGAAGTTCGAGCGTGATACTGCTCTAATGAGCAGCCACACACTTTATGTGGAAATTTTGAAATCGATTTAAATTTTAAGGCACTATGACTACAGCAGTCGTTGAATGATTTAGCTTTATTTAATACATTCTTATCTACAAAATGCATTGTTCACAGCAAACGTTTATTGGTCCTAAGTAATGATCTTGAGTTACGTTATATTGTTCTTCCTGATTAGATGTTTTCTTACGTACAACTTAGTTTCCTGACAGCAGTTTGTTTACGTTTGTTTACGCTTTAGTTAGTTTTTTTGGTTCTTCTTGTTTAGATGTGAACATTTTTTTCTTGGGCGTCTACAATGTCTCGGAGTATTGGGTGTAAATTTTTCTGAATGAATTTGAATTGTTAAAGTCTCATTTTGTTGTTCTTTTTCATTATTGTTACTTTCGGTTTCTGCGATTTGTATTAATTTGCATTAATAATCTTTATTTTTAACTTTACAGTTATTTTACATTTATATTTTACATCTATTGCCTCTCCTTCATTTCTCTTTTACTTAATATTTCATTGTTTGTGTACGCGCGTGTGTGTGTGTGGATCTGTCTGTAAGTTGTTTGCGTAGAGTTTATTCGCATTTATGTGTGTGTGATTCGTGGCTGTGTGTCAGTGTATCTGTTCGTACAGTGTTTTCTCTTCTTTCTTTCTCTCTTCTCTCTTCATTCACCTGTTGTCTTCTTACTATTTCCTTTCTTTTCTTTATCCTCCTCTATCCTTTCCTTCTTCACCTCTGCTTCTCTTTCCTCCTTCTTACTGGCATCTGTCTCTCTCTCTCTCTCTTTTCTCCTGCGTACTTTCCTTCTTTGTTTGTTCCTCTTCCTTCTTTCCTTTATTAGCTTTTTCTATCTCCTGCCTTTTCTTCTCTTTCATATCTCTTTCTTGTTTGTTCCTCTCTTCCTGTACTCTCATTTCACATAACATTACCTTCCTCCAACTTTCAATCACCGGTTCCTCGTCTGCTTCCTCTTCTGTAATTTCTTTTAGCCCTCCTTCTTTCCTGCTCCATTTAAACAATATTTCTCCAATCTTTATCACTTTGTTTTCCAATCTTACTTTGATTTTCTCTCCATTTTCTGTCTTTTTCTCTTTCATTTACTTTGCAATCCTTACCAGATAAAACCTGTCCTCTCTTTCTTTCAGACTTAACCACTCATCCAGCACGTAGAAATTTTCGTCCCTTGCCTCTCCATTTCCATAGTTTCTTTCTTTGTTCTCCTCGTGGAAGTCTATCCTCAGCATGTTCTCGTTCACTCTTTCCGTCCACCATCCTTCTTCTTCGATTTTCTTTTTTATCCACTCTCTCACCTATATCTTTTTCCAGTGTGATCCTTTTCTTATGAATAGAGACAGCTCATGCCTCTTTCTTTCCTTTTTGTCTCTTTCTGGTTCCTCCTCTACGTCCTCTGCTTTTATTTTCTTCTTCTTCTTTCTTGCTTGTCCATCTCTGCCGACTTGACTTCTAGCCTTTCGATTCTCTTTTTCAACTCTCTGATTTCTTCTTTAACCTTGAGCTCTTTCCAGTACTTTTCTTTCCCTTTTTATTCTTCTCTTTCTTTTTCTATCATCCAAATTCCATCTCCCATATCCTTTCTAGTGCCCACTCCAGTCTCTTTTCCAGCTTTTTCACTTCATCCATCTTCTCTCTTTTCCTTCTATTTTACTCCGTTTATATTATTTTTCTGTTCTGTCAGTTTTCTTGCTTTCTAACCTGTCTTTTTCTCTCTTGCCTCGTGTTGTTACCTCTCCTCTTTCGGTATTCCTAAAGTGATTGCGCGCGGTCCTCCTGGTAGTCCTGGTCCACCTATTCCGCTCTCTCTGCGTTCTGCTTTCTTTTTCTCTCCGGTTCAGTTTATCCTTTTTTTTATCCACTTTACTTGGATTAATTTTGCTAGGTTTTTCGACTCCCATCCATTTTCTGTTGCCAACTTCCTTCCGATTTTGTTTTCTCGCACTCTTCCATTATGTGTTTAGCTGTCTTTGTTTTTTCCCCGCATATTCTGCATTTCCTATTCTCCTGTTCTGTCCAATATTTGTTCGCCCTCGCATCATTTCCTAGTCTAAATCATAACCTAGATACTCTGGTTCCTCTCCGTATGGGTCTATTATTTCTTTTATTTCTTTAGCGTACTCCGATTTTTCCATCTTTTCGTTGAACTGTTGTCTCTCTATATCTTTGCTTATTTGTTCTAATTCTGGCCATACCGGTCCTTCTTCCATCTTTTCCATATATCCTTTGATTGATAATCCTCTGCCTTCCAGAAATTTTCTCCTGTGGTTCGCATCTTCCCTTACTCTCTGTTGCCCCCTTGGTTCCTTCTGTAACTCTTTCCAGCACTCTCTTAAGAGTGTTCCCTCTTCTGCTTCCTTTAACTTTTCCTCATATTTTAATTCTCTTTTCCCTGCTTTTACCGCTATTCCTTCTCTTCTTGTTTCTAGCATTAAAATATGTCTTGGCGTGGATCTGTCCGCTTTTAGTATCCACTTCATGTACTTTTTTTGAATTCTCTCTATTTCTTTATATTCTTTTTATCCCCAGATTTCTGATTCGTACAGTATCAGTGCTTTTACTAGACAGTCAAAGAGCTTCATCCTTAGGTGCCAGTTTTCTTTGAACAGCTTTTCCCCTATGCTCCATATTTTCCTCAGCGCTGCGTTTGCTTTTCCTTTTACTTTCTTTATCTGTTCTTCCTCCTTGTTATTGCATTTTAACTCATATTCTAAGTATGTGAAGCTTTTGACTTCCTCTATTTCCTTCCCGTTCCATTCGAACGAGACTTTCTTCTTTATGCCTCCTCTTTTTCAGCATCTCATTAGTTTTGATTTTCCTACGTTCAGTTTCAGACCTTTCTTTTTTATATATTTCTTAAACGTTTTAGTCATTTCCTCCATCCCTTCTTCGTTGTTTGCCATTAGGACTATGTCATCCGCGGATCCTATCGAATGTATCTTTCTGTTGCCTATTCTCAACCCTTCTTCCTGTACCTTTCTCATTTCTTGTTCTAAATCTGCAAATGCGATATTGAACAGCGCTGAGCTGAGTGGGTATCCTTGCCTTACCCCTTTTTCCGTTTTAAACTTTCCTGATTTTGTTTTGCCTATTCTAACTCTGCTATGCGTAACCTTGTATATTTCTTTAATTTTCCTTATTTACTTATCTTTTACCTTCTTCTCCTCCATTATTTTCCATATCTCTTCCCTTTTTATTTTATCGAATGCCGCTTTCATGTCTGCGAAGAATAAAAACACTTTTCCTTTTTCTTTTTTTCCTATTTCTTTCTCTACTTCGGCTTTAACTACGTATATCGCATCTATTGTGCCTTTTCCCTCTTTGAATCCCATCGGTGTGTCGTCCAGGACCCTCTTCTCTTCCAGTTTAATTCTCAGTTATTTTTCTAATATATTTGCGTATATTTTATATCCCGTGTCGATTAAAGTTATTCCCCTATAAGTTCCGATTTGCCCCGTGTTCCATTCTTCTGGGAAACCGCTACCTTTCCATATGTCATTTAGTATATTGTATAGGAATTCATCAGTTCTGTCCCCTCGGAATATCCATGCCTCATTCTGTATCTCATCTTCCTCTGCTGCCTCCTTCTTTTTTAGTTTCTTGATTGACTCCTCGATTTCCTCCCGTGTAGTCTCTTCTTCTTTCATTCCCTCTTCATTTTCTTTTTCTTTTTCCTCCTTTCCTTGTTCCCCTGCGTTTCCCGTATCTCATTTCCTTTCCTTTTCTCCTTCTTCTGTCCTTTTTCTGTCCAGTAATTTCCTATAGTGTCGTTACTGTACGTAATGATAGCTTTGTTAATACTTTTCTTACCACTGACTCTTTTATAACTTAGGTACAATTAAACTCTTTTTCCTAGTAACACTAGTAGAACTTAGGTACTGGGTTTTGAGGTCGTTATAATGTAGCCTTATTGCCTCGAAGATAAATAGTTGTTCCAGGTTTAGAGGGCTGTCATGTACGTTGAAACTGTTTTTATTAATTATTATCAGTATTTTCTGTTGTAATTTTTGCACCAGATCTCGATTATTTTTATACACACCACCCCAGGCTAAGATTCCTTAGCTTATCATGCTATAGAAAAAAGCATAATATATCATTCGTAATGTTACCGTCGACATGATGTTAGCTAGCTTGTAAAAAATATATACTAAGTACTTCGTTTTCTTAATTATATATTGAACATGTTTATCCCACTTTAAATTATAGTATAAAGAATAAAAATAAATAAATAAGAGAAAAAGGGTGTTAATGTTGTTTTATTTTTAATATTCTCAATTTGTCACGTGTGTAAACACGTCACGGGTTTCTAATTACTATAAGAAGACGAGTAGAACAGTGAAATGCGGTGGCGGCCGTGGTGCGACGACAGAACGTCTGCCTTGCAAGCCAGAGGATCTTGTTCAAGCCCGGGGTCCGTCACTTTTCGTTGCACTCTTCACTCGTAACAAATTACATATTATTTTTATTTATCCAATGATCATAATAAGAATTATCAGAACCTAACTATTTAACGTGTTACTTACATTTAAACTTTATTCTACGATTTTGTTTTACTATTTCTACTAAATGAGTATCTGGGTATTTAGTCTTTAGAAGTTCATCTTCATAGAATGTACCTGCCATTGGTTTGCTTTGATAATCCTTTAAATGGTAAGTCCATGGAATCGTATTCGATGCTTTATATTCAGTAAAGATTTCAGTTGACTAGTTATGTGTATATGCTTTCTTAAACATTTGCTTACTTTTACAAACTCGAACTTTATATTATTTACTTTGAATTTAGCTACCTTACGTTGACGTATTTTCTAGCAACTTTTCTTTTTTAGCTAATCAAGCAAGTATTTCTTTAACATTTGTAGGATTTACATCTATAGATTCCATACCAATAGTTCGATGCTTAGGTTCATTGTATTGCAAGGTTATATCTTGAAGTATATCTATACGCTTACAATTACTACATAAACTATAACGATTCCACATTTTACTTTAAAGAGTGCGATTAAAGCGTTCACATATCGAAGCTTTGAAATTGCTATAAGTTGAATACAATTTTATTTTAAAATATTTCATCAACTGTAAAAATTTTGCTTCCTCCTAGAAGGAGCTTTGTAATAGTAAAATTTTCAGTTTTGCTAAAATATAATAAACTTGACTTTGGTTGATTGATCTCAGTTCTTTTTTATCTTGTATTTCGTTGCGGAATATATTAAACTTACCCAACCTTTTACTTTTTAAAAGTTAATTTATTTTAGAGATTTTAGTCCTTTAAAGATATTTTTTTTGAGTATTTCATATTTCTCCTGAAAATAAAATACAAGCATCTTTAGCACCTTTCGACCATGGCTTATTTGTAACATTTTTATCACTATGAAATGAAATCACTGATCGTTCTGATTCATTACCCTCGAATGATTTCTACACCTTGACACAAAAAACCACTAAGCGAACCACTTAGACCTTGTCATCGGCCACCCCGTACACCTAGACACCGTCCTCTAATTATTTCTACATCGAGACACTAAAAACTACATGTGAGCGAGCATGCAGAAAACCGACGAGAAAGCAATATCCATCTATATATAGCTGTGCGGCCAACTTCAGGGTCCTAACACTTGTTGCGGCTAACTTAACGGTCCTAACATTTTTAATTTTTTCATGAAAATTATATGATTTGATATTGTGACGGGTGCTCCTTCAGTAAAATAATTAAGATTTAAAGTATTTTGAAAATCATTAATATACTGTATATCAAAACAATATTTTATTTATTGGACCTATAAATTTAATTGGAGAAGCTACGTGCCAAAGAATTGGCAGCGGTTTTTTGTTATGAAATTCTTTACAACAATCCGTGTGTAGATTTTGTGGTACTCTATTTTTTACTAGAAATTGACTTCATAGCTATAGTAACATTTTTGCTTTATTGGCACGGTCCAAATATGGAAAAATATCCATAACAGTAAGTATATACTTTTAGCCTTGATTTTCATTTGCGTACGGTATCGTCTCAACCATCTGCTCGCCATATGTTTCATCGATATCTCTAATTTTAAATGAGCGATGATGATAGTTACGTCTTGCAGGCCTATGGATTTCTTTTAATAACAATTCTTTCATTTTTATTCACATTAGATTTGTTCGAGTAGTAGATGAACTGTTATTGAAAAAATTTAATTACTTTTATTTTATCGGGTAACTCATCAGCTGATTTTTTTAATTCAGATATATCAATCTCGATAGTATCTGTATGGGACAAGACTACATTAAGGTTCAAAAATAAACTGTGAAATCATTGTTAATAATATATTATGACTTTATTGAAATCTCTTAAAGATCAGGTCTTGGTGTGACCTTTTCTCACAAGTTGTTGCCGAGAACTGACGCTCTACTCATAAACGCCACCGAAAACTCAGGCCCGCTAAAACAAAGACGCTTTCCCGAGGACTACCGAAGGGACTCGAAGCAGTGCACGCGCTCCTCTATATCTATAGCTATACACACGCAGTCATGTGCCCGCGTGAACGCTCCCGACACTCGACTCTCTGGCCTGTCAGTCACAGATCGGCCCTTTAGCCTCCCCGCACTAAAAGTGACCTTCAAAATCCGTGGAGTAAACTCCCTACTGAGGTTGTGGCAGTCTAGGAATGATTATAAAACCACTCCTAACCGCATTGGCCTGAAGCCACGAATCGCCTTGTCGATTCGCGCATATGAGAGCCAAATGACGAAGAAACGTTCGCTAAAACTACTAATAAGTAGAATATATTATTAATAAAGAATAAATACGCCGCACTTGCTATTATCCATAGAGCCCTCGGTTACGTCCGGAACAGTATCTATATTTTCATTGTTTGAAATTCGGTTAAATATAATAAATAAAAGAATGACGAACGATCATATAAATTTTCTGCTGTAAAAAGATAGGTAATTTCATTCGCCTTCGGGCACATATCAAAATATTTACTTTTATCAACTTTTTTAATAGCTTTATTAGAAAGAAACTGAAATCTCCTGAATCATTATTTTTACTCTAATAATTTTGCTTTATGATCTACTAACTAACTGCTAGTCAGCAGATTCTATTTACCTGCACTGACATTGTAAGTATCAATTTTATACATTGTGCCGTCGGGAGCACCGTGACCCTATTATACATTGAATTCGCTAGATAACTTATACATGTTTTGCGAATCTTTCTATTATATTGTTTGATTTATTGTT
Source organism: Nasonia oneida (assembly GCA_037356405.1). Lineage (NCBI taxonomy): Eukaryota > Metazoa > Arthropoda > Insecta > Hymenoptera > Pteromalidae > Nasonia > Nasonia oneida. Next base: position 35,468 of record JAZHPH010000293.1, on the reverse strand, counting down.
TTATGCTTGTCTCGGAAAGACCGATAGAGCCAACATCATTATATTTTTGAATATCCACCGAAGGATCGAGTCAAATGTAGGAGAATTATTACTCTTTACAATGAATATTGCTATGGTACATTAAAGTGTATCAATATATTATGTATAATATGCTGGAGAGGTAATAACGAACAAAAAGCGTGAAGAATTGGTTCTAGTCCTTATTCTGCTCTAACCTTTGGAAGCGGTAAGATTGGTAAATCATGGATACGTTAAATGATAAAATTTTTTTAATTTTCCTATATAATTTTTCACCCGAAAGCTTTTAATATCAGAAGCAGACTAAAAATTTGGAAAGCGGTGCCAGTTATAATTATTTTAATATTTTCCTGTTGTTTAACAATGACGTCTGTGCGTGCGCGAAAAATTGGTTTCAGTGCTTAGTCTGCTCTGACCTTTAGAAGCAGTAAGATCGATAAATCATGGATATTTTAATCGATAAGATCTTTCAGAATTTTCTTATATAGTTTTCCATTCGAAATACTTTAGTATTAGAAGTAGACTAAACGTTTAGAAGGCTGCGTAGGTTACACTTGTATAAATACATTCCTGTTGTTTATCAATGAAGTCTGTACATGCGCAAAAATATGTATGAATAGCGTGAAAAATTGATTTCAGTCCTTAGTCTGATCTGACCTTTGAAAGCGGTAAGCTTGGTAAATAATAGATATGTTAAACGATAAAATTTTCTCGAATTTTCTCATATAGTTTTTTACCCAAAATCCTTTAGTATCAAAAGCAGACTAAAGTTATCTACATTAAATAAAAATGTTATACATGGTCGATTTTTTAAAAACCCTCCAATACTCATAAAAATGAAAAAGTAAAATCTATTTTACGGTATGAATGTTCTTTGAACTTAAATAGTTCAAGTCACCAAAAAAATTTCAATTGTATCAAATTTCAATTAGTTTTTAGCAATAATAGCGCTTAAAACATTTCCTTCTGTCCGTCCGATTTTGTTCGCATTTATTCCCCAAAACTTAATGTATTTCATAAAAAAAAAACTATTGAATATTATAAATAATATAACGGGGTGAAACTTTCGGCAGCAATCGCGCAGACGTTAGCTGCGTGCAATGCAATTGCTGTCGGGGAAATCACCTCGAAATAATCGAGACAAGGTCTCGTTTCCTCGGGATATTCTCGAGGCTCGCAGTGAACCGGCTAAGGTCAAATATGGCTAGCTGCAGCTTACATGCACGTGTCGTGAAGCGATACGCGTAACGGCGGAGGCGGCAGGGAACGTAGTTTAGAGGAGACAGGAACCGGGTCCGCAGAAATGACTCCGGACTCAATCGTTAGATTTAGAAAAGAAACGAATATATTGTCTGCACTCAGAATAGGGTACACGAGCACACGCGCGGGTGTGCGAGACGCAGGTGAACGACGTAGTCAGAGATCGGGAGAGAGCTAGTGAGAGAGAGAGAGAGAGAGAATCAGAGAGCTGACACTTACGGTTGGTAGTTCTTGCTCGCTCTCGGGAATGCTCGAGCCCAGGACGTCTCCTTCGCAGGCGAGTCGGCGTAGTCGCAGGTTCGACGGAGTCAAAGCGATGTCGCACGAAGAGGCCTCAAAGGTAGCCGTGATCCCGTGACAAAGTACAACGGTCATACACACACACACGCGAATCGACAATCGTAAGTTGTAATCAAAGATAGCGCGATCTAGCGAAAAGCTGTCTGCCTAATCAGCTAGCCCGAAACAATCTGTTGCGCGCGTTCTAACAAGGAGAGGTACCCAACCCGAACTCGCCGATTTTGATGATTTTCATATATGTTGTAGAACATAAAAAAATAAGAGACACGTATTTTTTTTTATCGGCTAATTTTCACTTTTAAGGGGTAAAAACCTCCCCTAAAGTTAACCCCCAAAAAGCGTTTTTTTTTTAAATATCTCGGCTTAAAATTAATATTTTTCAATGAAACAAATTGGAGGTTATTTCTTACAAAAAGAGCAAGTATTTCATGGTGATTTGAAGAGTAAGGGTAGCATCCCCTATTTTTTAGGGTTTGAAAACATATATTTTTTGGCATAATTTTATAATAAAAATGTTTAAACCGACTAAAAAAAATTGGAAAAAATGTTTAAACATCCTTAATAACAAAATTTAGTTGACGTCTTTCGGTGTTTTCATAAATATTATCCCTAAGGGGGTAAACCACCCCTAACACAAAATAACTGTAAATATGTAATTCAATACATAATATTTCGTAGAAAGTTTGTATATAGATGTTTTCGAGGTCGCTGATTACAAATCTGTTATCAGATTTTGAAAATTCAAAATGGCGGAACCAATATGGCGGACGGAAATATCGAAAAAAAATTTTATATAATAAAAAAGTTTTAAACGACTAAAAAAATTGGAAAAAATTTGTAAACATCTATAATAAACAAATTAAGTTTTTCGATTTTTTCATAGATACTACCCTTTTAGGGGGTAAACCAACCCTAACACAAAATAACTATAAGTATACTTCAATCCATAATATTTTGTAGAAGGTTTGTATATAAGGGTTTTCGAGATCGCTCTTTGCAAATCTGATATCAGATTTTGAAAATTCAAAATGGCGGAACCAATGTGGTGGACGAAAATGTCGAAAAAAAATTTTAACTTTCATAAAAACTTGTTATAAATGTGTGATCTTTGTAGCCTGTACATGTGAACTAAAGAGCCTTAAACCCTAAACCCCTAAAGAACAAATAGGCTAAATGGTTGTGCTTTTTAACCAAACCACCTCAAATTCCTAAATTTGTAAACAAGAAAATTCTGTGTGTGAAGCAGTTTTATAATTTCCGTAGAAATTGTTGTCAGAATGTTATTGAAATTCCTTTATTGTAAATTCAACTTATAATGTATTTTTGTTTATAATATTAGAGTATAATAATAATCTACAATCTTTTATCTTTTGCCATAGTGCATTTTTTGTATTGAGCATAAAATATATTATTTTACGATGTTTTTACAATAATGGTAGTCCTCATAAAAGTGTTTAAAGCACAATGCTTTTTTGCACCAACCACATCGTACAATTGCAATGTTTGTGCACCCTTCTATTTCACAATGTGTTGCACAAGACTTTCCAAAACTGAAATCTATAGGATTATCAAATTTATCTGGTTTTTCATTGACGTAACCGCTTTTATACCAGGAATATTTAAACAAATCTATATATCTCGGTGAAGACAGTTGGTTGTGAACCAATGATTGAAGTTTAATTATATTATTTCTCACATGTAAATTCATATCATGATCCATTAACATTACATTATCAGAAAATGTTCGGACAAAGTTTTTCCAAATACGGAATCCATAGACATCAAGTGGTTGTATTTTTCCTGTGGTTCCAGTTGGAATTTTTTTTATGTTAATAATTTTATTTTGTGGCATTGTTTCTTCTATAACTTTGTCACAATGACCACTCCAAGAATCAAGTAATAGTATTGAGTGATGGCCTACATAGGGATAAAATATTTTTTCCAACCAGATTTTTAAGTGATCTGCAATTAAACGACTTACTAATTAACTGATCAACGATATTACAATGTAAAAATTGTTATTAGTTCCCTTACTTGTTGTTAATTTTCCAGATTTGGATGCTTCCACGTACACGTTTTCTGGTCTAAATATGTTTTGTTCTACAATAGGGCCAAACTTGCCACTTGGTGCCTTTAAAACAAGAAATAGCGGTGACAACAGTTGTCCAGTAGCTGATATTAGTTGCTGTATAGTATAACTATGCGTTGTTGCTGAAATTGACTGTACCAGACATTGCACTTGCTTTTCTCCTTCTACTGCTAATGTTCTTCCAGAATGTATTTCTAGCTGAAATCCGCTCTGATCTGTATTATACAAATTTTCGAGTCCAATCCTTGGTATACACGATTTAACGTCATCGATAAATGCTTCAGCTTTAGCCGTAAGTTCTGCACTACTTTCTAGTGTTTTTCTTGTTATGAACTTATTTATTTTCCTAGAAACTATTCGGTGTGCTTGCTTAAATTTGAGTAACCAATGTTTAGAAGCTTTGAATCTAATATCATCAAAACCAATTTCTTTTTTAGCTTGTAAGGCCCATCGAATTATATCTTCATCATGGATAATTGAACCACTGTCGAGAGCTGCTTGAAAATTATCCAGGGTATACTGACAAATTTGTGCTACTTTTTCTCTATACGTGCCACCTTTATTAATTGAATGAGCCCAACGACGTAGCTGACTAATAGATGATACTTTTTTAAATCTGTTTTGCACTGTTTTGAGACTTAAATTTTGCTTCGTTTTGCTACTTCTCCAAAATTCTACAGCTCTTTTTTTGTATTCAAAATCTAGTTCTTCATTATCTGCTGTACATTGATTTGTTGGTGCTATATCCGGATCAGGAAAATGATGTTGCACTTCATCTTCAATTATTTCCGCATTATCGTCTTTATACTCTTCTTGAAAATCCAAAGAGTCATCAGTAATCATTTCTACATCGTTGAAATCATGTGTTGCATCTATTAAAATTTCTTTTATTTTTTCGGCCAACTCTGTTTCGTGATAATTCGTGACACTATCTGGTATGTTTAACGCTTGAAAGTATGCTAATAATAAGTTTAGAACGATTAACGGATTAATTTTCATTTTTCAATCTAAAATGAAAACAAGCTGTAAAATTTATACAAGCTGTGTTTTTGCATGTAAGGCACGACTGCTACATTTCTACCAGAATAAAACGAGTGAATGTAAATTGAATCAAATCATTAATTTATACATTGGAGAAGAATTCTCGTTCCACTTTGTGATGTTCGGAAAACTCTATTTTTGGTTTTATTCAACTTTTATTCACTTTGAAATTGAATAATGTAAATCTATATAAAATTACTAAAGAAAATTTTCTACAACTGTATGATACCACTGACAAACAAAAAGACGTACTATTCGTACTTTCCGGCATCGAACTAGAATACCCACAAAACTCACTCACTGCCTAAAAAATAACACAGGCAGCTGAGGTAAACACTCGATGAAAACAATCTAAAAAAAGAACATACTGATTCGCACATATTGTCAACAACTTTTATGAGTGAAAGACATTTATCTGTGGAATTATCATTGAATGTACGATAACATTCATTAAACTAATGAATGCATATAAAATTCCCTTTCAATAACAACGTGTTCTTTAATTGCAAATGAAGTTCGAGTATTAATATTCTTTTATGTATTTTTACCAATAACAAAAATTATCATAGTAATATAATAATAATAATAAGAAGAAGAATAAGCATAATTGCAATAGCAATAATAACAGTAATACTGATAATAGTAATGATAATGAAAAATAATAATAATAATTAGAATAATATTTATTATTAAATTTAGATTTTTTGATAAATTCATTAAATCGTAGCAAATAGTATTATTATGGAATTCCAGACTGTAAATATTTTACTATAGATACAATAATCATTACTTCGAGAATTCATCTAAAACACTTTCGGCTTACGAAATAATTGTAACAATGAAAAACTCCCAAGTTTGACAACATTAAATTTTATTACAAAACGAAAAAGAGTTTGATAAACTAATTTTATTAACCTATGTTTTTTCATTTGCAAAAAAGTGTGGACTTTTTGAATTTATAAAATTATATAATTATGCAATTTATGAAATACTTTATAATTTATGAAATTACTTTTGAAATTATGCTAATTTATAAAAGCAGAAAAATAAATAATCTTTGATTGAAACATAAAACGAGACGTTATTTGTTACATACAAAATGATAGAATAAAATATCGGTAATATGTCTATACTCGTGTCTACGGTAAAGCATAGGCCTTCGGCTTGTCTGGAGGTTAGGGGTTTGGAGTCGTTTGGTTAAAAAGCACAACCATTTAGCCTATTTGTTCTTTAGGGGTTTAGGGTTTAAGGCTCTTTAGTTTACATGTACAGGCTACAAAGATCACACATTTGTAAACAAGTTTTTTTGAAAGTTAAAATTTTTTTTCGACATTTTCGTCCACCACATTGGTTTAGCCATTTTGTATTTTTAAAATCTGATTTCAGATTTGTAAAGAGCGATCTCGAAAACCCCTATATACAAACCTTCTACAAAATATTATGGATTGAAGTATACTTATAGTTATTTTGTGTTAGGGGTGGTTTACCCCCCTAAGGGGAAGTATCTATGAAAAAACCGAAAAACTTAATTTGTTTATTATAGATGTTTACAAATTTTTTCCAAATTTTTTAGTCGTTTAAAACTTTTTTATTATATAAAACTTTTTTTCGATATTTCCGTCCGCCATATTGGATCCGCCATTTTGAATTTTCAAAATCTGATAACAGATTTGTAATCAGCGACCTCGAAAACCTCTATATACAAACTTTCTACGAAATATTATGTATTGAATTACATATTTACAGTTATTTTGTGTTAGGGGTGGTTTACCCCCTTAGGGATAATATTTATGAAAACACCGAAAGACGTCAACTAAATTTTGTTATTAAGGATGTTTAAACATTTTTTCCAATTTTTTTTAGTCGGTTTAAACATTTTTATTATAAAATTATGCCAAAAAATATATGTTTTCAACACCTAAAAAATAGGGGATGCTACCCTTACTCTTCAAATCACCATGAAATACTTGCTCTTTTTGTAAGAAATAACCTCCAATTTGTTTCATTGAAAAATATTAATTTTAAGCCGAGATATTTAAAAAAAACGCTTTTTGGGGGTTAACTTTAGGGGAGGTTTTTACCCCTTAAAAGTGAAAATTAGCCGATAAAAAAAAATACGTGTCTCTTATTTTTTTATGTTCTACAACATATATGAAAATCATCACAATCGGTGAGTTCGGGTTGGGTACCTTTCCTTGTAAGTGTCGTGCGCGAAGCTCTCGTTCTCTCTCTCTCCTCACTCACCGTCACGGTGTGCTCCCTCTCGCTGCTCTGCCGCTGCTCAACTGATTGTATGCTGGGAAGGTTATGACGAGTTAACAACGTTCCTCGTCATAATAAGTACATATGATAAAAATATACATTCCACCATAAAACATTTTGAAAATTTTGTCCAAATGCATTGAAAGCTGTGAAAACAATTCTAAAAGAATAGAAGGAATTAATGTATTGGTATTTATATTTTCAACATATATTATGACATATATTCATTAGTATACACATGGATTTATGAAAATTATTTTGAGTTTGGTCTAGATGAAAGGGATGCTGCAAATAATTTATTGTGCACACATGCTCTTACTTTAAAGCAACGTGTTTGTGAATATGAAATGACGAATACTGAATGGATTTATGCATATCACAAAAAATTTCTTTGACAATGCTTTAACGCAAAATTTTACAACTCGGTCTAAGAAGACAAAATGAAAGTGACCTGACTAACATAGTAGATGCTACAGAAAATACATATAATGGTCTTCTCCAAATTGCTTAAGATCTACACGCGATGACTCTTTGTCTGGTGAAAATAGTTTTGTCCAAGGTAAAAGTACAAAAAATTAACGAATAGAATTATTTTCAGGAGGACTGAGAAAGCATTCCATGGATTTTTATATCCAATTTTTCAAATGTATACAACAAATAAACTTATTTGATGGCAGCTCTCCTAACGTAAAATGCTTACAATATTGTTTTGAACTGTTGATAAAATATGACTTGCATCAATTAATAATTCTATGGAATGATCATAGAATCAGAAGCAACGTATACTTATTAACATAGGAGTAAAACCATATATAATGTTTTATTTTGCTAAAAAATATGGATGTCTCGATTATAGAAAATATGTTGATATAAATATAATCGATCGACTCATGCGGTCAACGACTAGGAATACGTGTTCTATAATATCAATGGTATAAATCTATGAAACTGTGATAATGCGATAGCTTAGAGAGATAATCAGACGCTTTCTGAGTCCTCATTTGATGTCAATTTGAAAAGGTTCGACATCGTACTGGCTAAGGTCTCTTTATTGGATCGACATCAACACCCATTCATAAATTTTTGTAATTATTTAGGTAGTTTGTCTAATTTTGGCTTTTTACGATTGTTCATTGCAAACAAACTCTTTAGAAAATATCGCCACGAGGACACAAGCTAGCCGCCCAAACATCAGATTTAATTGAACTTGTCTCTTTATGACTAATCTGTTTGGGATCCATGTAAAGCAGTGTGCCATGTGAATTGCCGAACATAATTTAGAGGGCATCTTATCGTACTTGCTAAAGCCTATGTCGCATATCTTTAACTGACAAAACAGATTTACCAGTATGTTCTCTGGTTTTATGTCCTGGTGTATAACATTTCTCTTGTATAAAAAAAAAACAAGTTAAAAAAACTAAAGTCATAGGCAGATTTTGTAGTATTGTTGAATAAAATACTACGCAGAGTTTCACTTTCAAAGTGCTCCATTAGTATATATACACATCTTCGTAATTTACACACACAGCCATTATAGAAATCACGTGTGGGTGTCGCAGTCTTTCGAGGACTTGAATTTCTCTGATGATATACTTCTAATCTTCTTTTTGTCTTATTTCTTTTAATGCAACTTGAGTGTTTAGCCACGTACCCTTAAAGTCTGTATCCTAAGCACCTTTCCCAATTGGAATACAACTGTGATGAAAATCTCCGTAGTCTATGAAATGGACGCTTAGGGGCAAATTCAATAGCTGCTGTTTCAAATCTATGTTTTCATTTAAAAGTTTTATTTTCTTGTTTGACGACTCAGGCCTATGACTGAGAATCGTTAGGTTCGATTTGAAATTTTGAGATTGTATTTTTGAAGAGATGTGAGTGATTGAAGAGATATTGCTTGAAAGCGTTGAGAAGATTTTGTCGAATTGAGTGCGTCACTGGTTTGATAAATCTTCATCTGACGATTGCTGCTCTTTATTGCCTTACCACTGCCAAAAATCACATTTTTCTCCCGCTTTGTTGCAGAATTGAGGTAAAATTTCTTCTTTGTAGTTTCTTAGTTGGATATCGTTATCATCAAAGTACCGTTCATTGTTCTCATCTTTCATAGCTTTGATACAGACAGTCTTTAAATCTTCCAAATTACATTTGCATTTTATTTGTAAATAAACTCCACTCAAAATTACTTTCATCTGCTGATATTTTGATTCCGTGGTAAAACGATGTTTTCATCAAAAAGGGTACATAAATCAGTTGAATATAAGATGCTTATATTTAATAACAATCCCCTATTAGATTCGTTCATTTAAATTGGAGCTATTTATAAATTGTAATGATATAGACATAAAAATAATAACTTATAACTTACGGCTTACTGTCGGGTTTCTCACGACATAATATTTGTTTACTCCATCAATCTATTGTGCAATATCACTTAATATTACCACTGAAACTTTGCCATCATTAGTATCATAGTCCAACCCAATCGCATTCGAGTAACAACTCCGTACTGTTCCATTGGTAAACTTTTACTCATTGGAAATTTGCAAATTTTGTCGTCCCCGATTAGTTCCAACATATCCATGTTGTCAATTGTTGATATAACGTACAATTTTTAGAATATAAACAATCAAGCTATTTAACTTACAGATGATTATTAATAATTGCAAATCATCATTCGCAGAGTGACCGGCTATTGTGACTTTTCTGACATTTCTATTGCTTTCGCGTCGTACGGCATTTGATCCGAACATTTGCGCGGTTGCGCCTGCTTTCAGAGAGCAGAAGCGATGCGCGCTCCCTCTGTGGCAGAGGTGACAGGACTGATCTTCCGTAGGTTTCAGTGCTTAGTCTGCTTTGACCTATGGAAGCGGTAGGATCGATAAATCATAGATATTTAAAACGATAAAATTTTTTAGAATTTTCTAATAGGGGAGATGTGCCCAGTACGGATATCCTTAGATATTTTAAGCATAACTTTTAAACGACGCAATGAATATTTTAATTTAAAATTTCTACGTGTTCTCTAGTGCATTTTTTACAAGGGAATTGACGGGCCAGTCAAAGTCGCCACTAAAAAAGGGATCGGCGTTTACGTAAAAAATGCCATTTACGAGATTTTAAAAACATGTGCCCAGTATGGATAATTTTAACTAGTTTGGCTGTAACTATTTACTTAAAAAAAATAAAGTCCAATTTTTCATAAATTTTCTAAGTTTGAATTATTTTTAAAAAGTCATCGATTGACTAAGAATGGTTTAAAACGAATAAAAATCAAAAATTGGTTATATAAGATTTTGGCGTGAGATCTCACGTGAGATTTTTCAATAGGGCAGTCTATTCTCAAACGTGAAAGCGGTAATTTTGGTAAATTTTTAAACCATAATTAGTCTGTATTTTTCTAATATGGTTTCTCATTTACAGGATGATCCAAGCCGCATCGTAGTACAATAGCCGACTAAACGTTGGAAACGCTGTGCAGACAATAGTTGTTTAAAAATTTTCCTGCTACTTATACATATAATTAACGCAGTCTGCAAAATTTTTTGAAAAGGTTGAAAATTATTTAGCGTTTCGTGTCATATCATTTCTTATTTGAACTTTTTATGGGTTTCAATGGAGGGACGCTGTTCGCTTCGGCGATCTGTGAGACGGGTCTGAAATTGTTACCCTTAAGTCGATGATATTGCACAAAGTTGTTAATTAAAAGATGATTTAAATAAGATACGAATTACAAAATTGGTCGCATTAATTCATAAAAATTATGACCTCGGAAAACCAGAGAACCGGAGAACGCCAAAATGAGTTTCTCTTTAATATAAGATACGAATTACAAAATTGGTCGCTTTAATTCATACAAAATTATGAGCTCGAAAAACCGGAGAACCAAAGAACGTCAAAATGGGTTTCTCTTTAATATAATAGAGAAAGGATTACAAAAAAAAAGTATCACGAGTTTGAAGTATTTTATTTTCAAACCTTGAATTTAAAATTTATTTTCTAAACAATCTTATCTTTCTAATTTTAAATCTTTATTTTTATTAATTTCTACCGACACTCAGCAGGCCCCACCAAAGTATTTTAATAAGAGTGCCGGTAAAGACCTGAGCTTGATCTGCCTAACACCTATAAACACACACACACAAAAGTCACAAAAATTCATACAATCTCAACGTGTTTTTATAACAATTTACCATTATAAAGCGTCGTCAGGTAGGAAGAAAAAAAGCAATTACCAGATACCTAATTCAAATATGCAAAACTTATAAAGATAAAATTCACTTTTATACTCACACATTGAAGTCAAAGTTTCGTGAGTTTCAAACAGATTTGATTATGTTAACGTACTCTTTAATATCCAGTAACAAAGAAAGCTTAAGGTAGGTGAAAAATTTAAGTAATAAATTTTAAAAACGAGATTCTAAGTAAAGTGCGTTACAAGCATATCAGTACAATAACATTATTGAATCCCTGTTGAAATTATCTGGCTGGATATCTATGTGGATTATTTATGTGGATATTTATATGGATTAACATTTCGATGGTACTTCCATTAATGGTCATCAAATAATAAAAAAGTCTTATTTAAAGAATTTTTAAAATTAATTTTCCTAAAATTATCTAGTTAGATATCTATGTAGATCATCCACGTAGATATCCATGTCAAATCCATGTAGTATCCACGTGGAAACCATGTCAATCCATGTAGATATCCACGTGGATGTGCGTGTGCGTGAAGTGTGTACGGGCTATGTGTTTTCGAGTTGAAAAATGTGTTCCTTAGCAAGTTTTCTGAAAGTGACGGTGGATGAAGTGTTTCTGATGTGTGATGGCAGGTTATTCCATAAGTATAAAGCGCTGATATGGAGCAGGAATTTCCAGAGGTGTCACCTCGCCCTTCACAGGCCGGAGTGTGACGCGGAAGTCAAAAAAGGTCAGTACGTATGATGGTACAACCGAGTTAAACATTTTATGTAGGAAACAAGCTGTGAAGTACTTCCTGTGTCCGGCAGTGGTTAGCCACTGCAGCTCCCGCCTGTACGGGGAGATGTGCTCATCTCTCCTTACACCATAGATGTACCGAATTCCTGTATTCACGAGCCTCTGTAGATTTAAGCCGAGTTCTTGCGTCAGGTCACAGTACACAAGAGAACAGTAGTCAATGATCGGAAATCAAGCAGCAATCCCAGATTACGCACAGAGGATTCAAAGCTGACCTGGACACCCCCGATATTAATTAAAGTGTTAGCTGTTAAGGGAAGTAAATTTATGTAGTAAGGGGGGCCCAGGACAATTGCTTTGGTTTTATTAACATTGAGTTTAAGCCTGTTTTGCGCAGCCCAGCCCATTATCCTCTCGGTATTAGCATTCATCTTGTTTGATAAACAATCGAGCTCGTCGAGGTGTCATTGACTGTAAATTTGCAAGTCATCCGCATAGATGAGAGGGGAAACATCGGAATCAAGGCAGAAACCGATGTCGTTGATGTACAATGCGAACAGCAAGGGACGTAAGACGGAGCCCCGCGGGACGCCGATGTTAAGACGTCGCGGAGAGGAACGCTCGCTATTGTCACCAACGACGGCCTGCTCTCTCCCAGTGAGATAGGAGGCAAACCAGCGGATGACCTGCTTAGAGAAGCCAAAGATGGATAGCTTTCTCAGGAGCCGGACGTGACATACTGTGTCAAACGCCTTGCTAAAGTCAAAGAGAAGGAGAAGCGTCACTTTCTTTTTGTTTATCCCGACCCTGACATCATCAGTTAGCTTAATTAGGCCAGACTGAGTGCTGTGGCCAGTGTGGAAGCCTGTTTGAATGTTGTCTAGTAAGAGCCTTGATTCAAGGTATTGTGAGACCAAGGTATTATGCACCAGCCACTCCAGGGCCTTGGAGAGAAAGTAGAGAAGTGAAATCGGACGGTAGTCAGTCAGGGCTGTTGGTGAACTGACTTTGTTGAGTGCACGCACAAGCGACAATTTCCAGGCAGATGGGAAACAGGGTTCGCTCAGAGAAAGGTTGAAAATATGACTTAGTAGGAGAGCGAGAACTGGCAATGCTTTTGAGATGACAACCTGAGGGATTCCGTCGCTTCCCCTGGCCTAAGTGTCGAAGTGCGATACTGCAGCCAACACATCCGATTCCGTTATTGTGCTGAACTCGAAATGTTCTGGGAGGTCAAGACTTTCCAGGGTGAGAAGATAATCCTCAACAGCAGGAGCTAATGGATCATTGGAGATCGAGCTGAAATGCTTGTTGAGTTTATCTGTGCTAAAGCGAGATGGTGAAGGGGCTCTCCAGATCTCAGCAACATCAGTCAAGTTTGACAGGCGTGAATAGTAATAATTCAGCCTGGTTTCCTCGACTTGTTTGTGAGCATTGTCTCTAGCTAGTCTATATATGTGGAGATCTGAATCGAGCCTGGAGTCTCTGAAACGCCTGTAAAGTCTATCTCGCTCAGATACAAGGTCACGAAGAGCCGTGGTGAACCACAAGTGACGCTGTCTTCTTGGTGTCACAGTCCGTAATGGGGCGAGATGATTGATGGCGTTAGTGAGTTTAACGTTAAGTGTAGATATGCATTCGTCGAGTGATGAGAGAGAGATGGGCGAGCTGGCACATTCGAAGCGCTCCTCGTTGACCCTGTTGTAAGCCGTTCTCGGACCAAGAGGACGTCCTCTGATGAAGCAAAGTCGCAGTAGGAAGTTCTCAAACGCTTACACGGGAATCACTAGGTCTTTGTCATACACACAATGCACTCGTGATTCGTCTTGTCGCGAGAGGTATCGAGTATATCAAGGCTGAGTTGAGACGTTAGATGCCGGAGTGTATCTATCCCGAAGCCGATAAATCTCGCTGCAAGCCGAAGCTCTCTCTCCCTCTAATTCCCGTAGGTGTGCTCTTTCGTCCGCTTCTGCTCCGCTGCGTACTTGTAACAAATCTTAAATATACATTAGGTGATACAATATATGGTATGCAGGGAAGATCATGACGAGTTATAAATATTACACGTCATGATGAAGTAAAATTTTATGTTTTTTTTTTTACACAAATGATAATTAACTTTAATTTTTTCTTTAGCCAATTTAGGATGAATTTAAATTTGTTTAACAATATTAATTATTGTTCACACAGTATTTAGCTATTACCACAATTTATATAATATTTGATTAATTACCTCATACGACTTAGTGTATTCCATTTTTGAAGCAGGTAGTGTACGAATAGTTCCAAAAATTATATCATAAAAATTTTTAGACCAAAGTTTCTTATAAATTGTATGGATCATTGCAGGAGATGTTGTCCAATTGATTTCCTTGATTAGGTAATTAAAGTCTACGTTGTAGCTAATAATGTCTAGAACATTTTTTTCTATAACTGATAAATCGTCTTTAAAATTCTTGGTTCTACTTATAAATGGACTGTTTTTGATAAATCCCACCCTAAAAAAACAAGAATTTGCTTCCATTGGTTTATAAATACTTTTTAACAATTTACTTAAGTCGTTTTCTTTCCCTGCACCGCAATACTGTAATAATAATGGTTCATCTGGTTGACAGGTAACTTTATTTTTAAAATTGAGGCTTTTATAAAACCAGAATTTTGAATCATTAATAATACGCGAAGCAAAAGTTACGGCACTAATATGAGTTTTCCATAAAATCTTAGAAATAAAAGATACATATTTCAGAACGCTTTCATGATTTTTAAATAAATTCATTAAGACAATAACGTAAATGGTGCATTTCTGAGAACAATGTTTATACAAATTTAAAAAATTATATGATTTTAAACTCGTTCGCCTATCGATCACTATTAATATTAATGTCTCCGTTGAATATGGTTTGTAATAATACTTTCTTGGTTGACTAGTTAAAAACACTATTTTATTTGAACTTAGTAAATATCTCAAAAATATCTCTGATTCTGGTGATATATTTGAAGGAATATATAGCAATATTTGCATACGATTATTCAAAACATTTTGTATAAAATTTATAAGGCATAAACAGGGTTTTGTCAAATTTTTAGACACTAAATTGACATATAATTTCAAGCAATTTTTAGTAGCTTCCTCATTTTCTTTCTGCAAAACCTTAGTTCCAGAAGAATTGGCTAATATTAAAATCAACAATAAATACACTGTAATTAACATGGCTAGAGTACCATTATTCACTTAAAATATTAAATTTCTTCTGAATACATAAAATTCACTAATACATAAATACATAAAAAAATAATTATAGTGCTTACGAGCTAATGTTACCCTTTCTTTAATCCAACTGAGCTTGTATACTTTTAAAACGTATTCAAAAGATTAAATTACTTGTGAATGTCCTCAATAAAAAGCAATTAATTTTAATATTATGTTTATTAAATACTTAACAGTTATATTGCTTGCTCTTCTATTCTGTTGTTTGTATGCTTATATCGATTGTAAGAAATAACCTTTGCTTATCTTATTAGGTCAACGTTTTGTTCCATGAGAAGCTTTAATAAATTTGTAATATCAAATAACGTTGAAACACGGAGTATAAAAATTTTTATGCATTATTTAATTATTTTATGTAAATTTTTAATCGTTTTGACTGTACAAATATATCATTTTATATTTTGATAAAGTCTTCCAGTCATAGAAATATTCACGAAATATTTACACATAATAAACAACAATTTTTTCGATTTATTTGTGAAAAAATTTTTTGTTTGCTAAAAAAATTAAAACTTTATGAATTGCTCCCGATTTTTACCTCAACTGCTGTTTTCTCTTTCTCCTTTTCAGACTTAACGCTCCATCACATTCTCCCAGCACGCGCGCTCCACGCCTTTGATTGATCCTCTACTCTGCAGTCTTTCCCTCTCTCGTTTCTTATTGTTAGTTCCTAAATTGCTACTATAGTGAGAATCTAACCCCTTAAAAACAATTGTTTATCACGGTAAACTGTTAAATCAACTAAGAATTTCTCTCAAGAAAGAGTCTAGACCTTAAAATTAAAACCGCTTTCTATTCTTTGGTACGCAGCTTCCTCCAACAAAATATATAGTTCCAATGATAAAATATTGTTCAAATATATAGTATATTATTAATTTTTAGAATACTTTCAATCTCTAAAAACAATTAACTTTTGGATGATCTCAGTTCTTTTCTATCTGTGATTTCGTTGCGGAATATATCAAACTTGCTTAACCTTTTACTTTTTCAAAAGTTAATTTTTTTTAGAGATTTCAATCATTTTTAGTAAATTTTTTTTGAGTATTTTATATTCGACGTCATAAAAATAAAATACAAGCATCTTTCGACCACAGTTTTGTTGTAACATTTTTATCACTAACATGAAATCACTGAATTATTTCTACACCTAGACGCCAAAAACTACGGTGCAAACTACCCAGACCTTGTCATCAGCTACCCTGTACACCTAGACGCCATCCTCGTATGATTTATTTACCTAGACACAAAAAACCACGGAGCACACCACCTAGACCTCGTCATCGGCCACCCTGTACCTCTAGACACCTTCCTCGAATGATTTTTACAGACACAAAAAACCACGGAGCGCGCTACCTAGACCTCGTCATTAGCCACCCTGTACACCTAGACACCGTACTTGAATGATTTTTATACCAAGACACCGAAAGCAACCTGAACCTTGTTATCGGCTACCATGGCAAGCTAGTTATTGTTACTGCTCCGGAACGCAGAGTATGCACCGAAGACCTCTTTGTTACGTCGCAACATTTTGTCCAATGCTAAATATGCATTGTTCGTGTACATAATTTCGTTCTGCGCCTGTGCGCGCACCGAATGTGTGTGTGTGCGTGTGTACCGACAGAGTCTGGCGTGATGGCAGCACCGCGCGTTGCTGCCTCCGTCATCTTAAGCAGGACTCTCCCACTTCTTTCATGCGGCCGGTCCGTTAGTCCTTGACTATCCTTCTAAGCGTGCGGAGCTCCCAGGCGACTCTCTGTCTCCACGAGACAGCCAGGCATCCTTGCCTATACTGAATCTAATCTGTCTCCACGAGACTGCCAGGCATCCTTGCCTATACCCAATCTCATATCATCGAAATTGTGTGTGTGTGCGTGCTTTGCATTATAATTTCAGTGTATCAAATTGTCAAACCACGTGTTTGTCGTGCGTGTTGCGCCATGTCCTTCGCGACGTCACGCCGCGACTTTGTTCAACTTCGTATTTCTCTTTAGTAGTTAAATCGTTTTTTGTTCAGCCTTATTTAAGTACTTTCAGTGTAGTTTGTTAACGAAATAAAAGGGTTTTTATGTTAAAAGGCTTTTCCCTCTAACATAGTGTAAAATCAATTAATCCAACCGCTCATTCCTCTCCTAAAAAATCCAAAATAAAATCTGATAATTTTAACTAGGCTTTTATGTGCCTCCCACAAAAAAGTCAAAACTTTTCACTTTTAATTCTAAATATCATAATATATTATCAAGTGGCGCGGTAGCGCCACGAAGGCTAGTTTGAGAAGCAGATGAAGCCGCGGCGCCCGTGACACTATTTACTTCTATATTGGTGTTCGGATTTTCTATGATACAGAAAAAATGCTTATCGTTATTGTTCGTGAGTTTTTTTGGCTTATCAGTATGTTTTCTGAGCTAAACTATGGCTTCCAATAAAAATATTTGTTAAAAAGCCGTTTGGTTTAATAATAAACGAGTTTATATACCATGAATGCTCAAAACAGTATCTCTACTTTTTTCTCCAGTATGGTAGGACCATGAAGTTAGCTTTCAAGCCTAAAAGTGGTAGGAGCGAGAAGTTGGCCGCACAAGCTATTATGTGTAATACAGTTGGGTATCGCTTTCCCACAGATTTCTATAAGTTGCGCAGAGTAAATGTGTTTAAATTGTCTGCTTGATTTTAAAGTTATGTTTTTGAAAAGTAATAATATATTAAAAGTAATAATATATTTAGAATTAAGAGGTTGTCTTAACATAATTTGCGTTCCGGAGCAGTAACAGTAACTAGCTTGACAGGGTAGCCGATGACAAGGTTCAGGTTTTTCCGTGGTCTTGATATACAAATCATTCAAGTACGGTGTCTAGGTGTACAGGGTGGCCGATGACAAGGTTCAGGTTGTTTCCGGGGTCTTAGTATAAAAATCATTCGAGTACGGTGTCTAGATGTACAGGGTGGCCGATGACGACATCTAGGTAGTTCGCCCCGTGGTTTTTGGCATCTTGGTGTAAAAATCATTCAAAGGCGATGTCTAGGTGTACAGGGTGGCCGTTGACGAGGTCTAGGTGTAAAAATCATTTAAGTGCGGAGTCTAGGTGTATAAGGTGGCCGATGACAAGGTCTAGGAGGTAAGCTCCGTGGTTTTTGGTGTCTAGGTGTACAAGGTGGCCGGTAACAAGGTCTAGGTGGCGCGCTCTGGGTTTTTTTTTGTGTCAAGCTGTAAAAATTATTTGTACACGGTGTCCAGGTGTACACGGTGGCCGATGACAAGGTCTAGGTGCGCTCTGTGGTTTTTGATGTTTCGGTAAATAAATCATACAAGGTCGAGGTCTGGATAGTTCACACCGTGGTTTTTGGTGTCTAGGTGTAGAAATGATTCACAGGTAGTGTATATCAGAACAATAAGTGATTTTATGTTAGTGATAAAAATATTACAAAAAAGCTGTAGTCGAAAGGTGCTAAAGATGCTTATATTTTATTTTTACGACGTCAAATATGAAATATTCAAAAAAATTTACCAAAAAGAATTGAAATTCCTAAAATAAATTAACATTTAAAAAAGTTAAAGGTTAGGCTAGTTTGATATGTTCCGCAATGAAATTTCAGATAGAAAGATCCTGGGAAGCGCAATGAAACACCTGAACTGGATGTTGGGTTGAAGCACTTGCCGCCTGCCGTGTCATCCCTAAATCCATCGGCCCAGAAACAATCTAACCAAGGACGGTTTTTTGCGACGTTGAGGATCTTAAGAGATCGACAGAGAATAAATCGAGACCCCAGTGCGAAGCAATTGACTATAAACATCTTTTTATCAAATTCTCACTAACTTCATAGGAAGGAAGAAGATTAGACGTGAGTTTAGAGAAAACTAGCATCTTTGTTTTAACCTGGAATTCCGAATCTACTGCTGAACGAAGAACGATCGAACAGACAGTCCTAGTTGCACTAGCTCCCAAGCCAGACAGTGGCACATGTGTACTTCGTTTAGGCAGTTCAACTAACTGCACAATGGCCTCGGACACACACGACACTTCTAAGCCTTGATTTAAAAGCGTCCGTCCATACGTGCCCTTGTTCTTTGGGCCTACCACCAACAAACGCGCAGTGGCAAGGAGAAGCTTCCTCGAAGACACAAAGGACTTAGCAGCATGCAAGACCACCGCTGAGTCAACAGTGGCCGATTTTGCAAACTGCCGACCGACGCTGTAGCGACTCGAGCGCTAACAAGTTCGCTTTTAAAATTATTGATTCAAAAATCCCAACCAATTACTCACTCCTCAATATATATACAGGGTGTCCCATTTTAATCGATACACGCAAATATCTCGTGAAGGAAGGCCTTAATCGAAAAAATGCTAGAGACCAAGATTGTAGGATTTTGTGGAGGAAGTCGAATGGTGACCTTAGATTTGACCTTGAAAGCGTCTTCAAGGTCATTTGAAGGTCAACTATGATTTTTTAAATAGAAACCCTATTTTTTTATAGCGGCAATGGAAAGAGCGGAAAATTTTACGTTCAAAACAATGGTCTTCGATTGGAAAACGATCGCTTTTCAATGTCATTCCAAGATTAACTTTTGATTTTTCCCGTAAGAATCCTACTTCGTAATTACGGAAATGAAAAAAGCGGAAAATTTTACTTTTATAGTGATATGTTGTGTTTGTACTTCAAAGGGAATTTTAATCGCTATCGATACAAATTTGATGTTCAGGACCCACAACTTAATCTGTAGAATTTACATTAAAGTAATGAATCACGACCTTTGACTCTTATTTAACGTCGTTTTTATTTTTTGTATAAAAGTCGACCATTGCCTCTTCAAATGTTTCCTTCATTTACCTTCGGCATTAGCGTAACCCGGCATACACCACGGGGAGGTTGCACGAGAGGATTTTGTACGCCATTTAGCCCTGAAAAGGGCTGATTGTGAGTTAATTATCTATTTAGGTGTTCAAGGCAATAAATGCTCAAAAGTAGCTCCACCGACTTGCAGGCAGAGTTGAAGTCTTTGTTGGAAATGTTCTACAGTTCGTATTAAAACATTACGGGGGATATTAGCACAGGCATTTTGAATCCTCATTCTCATATCGTTAGCAGTAGTTGGTTTTTCTCTATAAACTGTATCTTTGAGGTATCCCCACAAATAAAAATCTAATGGAGTTAAATCAGGTGACCTTGGAGGCCATGCAATTGGACCACCCCTACCTATCCAACGATTTGGGAAACGATCATTCAAAAAATTCCGTACTATCCTTGCGTAATGTGGTAGAGCTCCATCTTGTTGCAACCACATCCTATATCTTGTATTCATATCAACATGTTCTAGTAGGATTGGAAGTTCATTTTCGATCAAATTCAGGTAACTTTCGCTGTTTACATTACCTTAAAAAAAATATGGGCCTATTAAATTTCCATTGATTATGCCACACCAAACGTTAATATTCCAACGGTGTTAATTATCAATTTGTTGCATCAAGTGTGGATATATTGCAGACATTTATTGCAGTAATGGCTGTTATGTCTGTTCAGATGTCCAATGCTGTTGAAAGTAGATTCATCACTGAACATCACGAATTGGAAGAAATTGGGCTCATTTCTAATTTGATTTCTTGCCTACTGACAAAATTGTACTCTCTGCTGACGATCCTGCTCATTTAAATCTTAATTCAGTGTGATATGATATGGATGGTATCTGGCAAACTTCAGATATCTACTACAAGTTGATCGAGGTACACCCAGTTCACGTGGAATGGTTCGTAGCGAAATATGTGGATCTAAATGAACCATTGCTAAAATGGCAAGAAAACGAAGATTTTTCGTCTGGTCTTCAATATTACGTCTAATTCTTTGACGTTGAAGATGACCTCGTCGAGCTCTCAATTCGAGGGAACGAATAGTATTCGCATTTGGATGACGACGTCTTAGGAAGCGTTCACGATATAACACTGCGGATCTTCTGTAATTTCGGCGACATTCTCCCAAAACAAGAAGGATGTCAATGATGTCATTTGCTGGATAATCTGCCATTTTACCTCGATCTTTATCCAGATATTGGTTTAATGTTATAACATTGACAGTTTTAACATAAGAATAAGAAGCTGCTTAGCAAAATGTAATAAAGTCAAGGATGAAATAATTTCATATAAACATGAATATTTATCAATGCAGCACCTGTGGAAAAAAATAACCAAAGTGCGGAGCTTTTTCGTGTTAACGAGTTGTTAAATTGAAAGGTTGAGTTTGCATGAACTGTGCTCTTACTTTTATTGTTACTTGATATCCACAAAATTCCCTTGAGATATTTTCATAAGGTATTAAAACAACAACACATTAATGAAATAACCAGACATTTAATAATAATTAATTTTAGGTAAATTAATGCTACTAATAGGTGCATGTTTTTATTAACTTGATATTTTAATAAACTTATTTTGATCCCTTGCTTTACAGCGTACTTAGATACAAATTAACCATTTAGCTGATATTGAATCTAAATAATACACAGCTTATTTAAGAAAATCTATTAGATCTTAAAATTCCCTTTGAAGTACAAACACAACATATCACTCTAAAAGTAAAATTTTCCGCTTTTTTTATTTCCGTAATTACGAAGTAGGATTCTTACGGAAAAAATCGAAGTTAACCTTGGAATGACATAGAAAAGCGATCGTTTTCCAACCGAAGTCCATTGTTTTGAACGTAAAATTTTCCGCTCTTGTGTGTTCATCGGTATACTACGTTTAATATTTATTAAAACGTACATTTTTAAAAATGTGATATATTAATGTGATTTATAGTATTAGATACAATTAGAACTGTACATAATTTTAAATATTTTGATATTTCATATATATGATAGTAGGGGTTTATGGTGCCTTGAGTCCCTTTGCCGAGATTTGTGCCATAAACCCTTTTTACGCTGTTTATGTATATATATATATATATATATATATATATATACACAGTGTGGGCCATTATAATCTATAAACCCCAATTACTCTGTTCCGAGGTGTTATTAAAAAAAATGTTCAGACTAAAGTTGTTAGTGGCAAAAGGGGCCACCATTTGGTGATATTAGATTTGACCTTTAAAGTCCTTAGAAGGTCATTTGAAGGTCAGAGTGTTTTTTTTTTTAAATGGGAACCCCTATTTCTGACGCCGGATTCAGAAAGAGCGAAGATTGACCTAGAAAAGACCTTCTAAAGGTCATGGAAAATAATTAGAAATGTATTTTCCGACGTAAAATTTTCCGCTCTTTCTGAATCCAGCGTCAAAAATAGGGGTTCCCATTAAAAAAAAACACTCTGACCTTCAAATGACCTTCTAAGGACTTTAAAGGTCAAATCTAATATCACCAAATGGTGGCCCCTTTTGCCACCAACAACTTTAGTCTGAACATTTTTTTTTGAATAACACCTCGGAACAGAGTAATTGGGGTTTATAGATTATAATGGCACACCCTGTATATACACACTAGTGGGGCTTCGCCCCCATGCTCGCTTCGCTCGCCAACCGCCCATTTTAGTTTCTGTGTGATTTTTATTTTGAAAATGTTATCTTCATGATCTCATGATTACGTTCTAGTTGGTTAAGAACGATCTTATTGTATTATATAAAATTTGTAGATCATATAACGAGCTGACTCACGTGCACTCGTTATGTCTCTCTCACCCACATATAAATATGTAATAACATAAATAAATATACATAAATGTTAATACTCTTTTATATCCGACGTGTATGTATATTTTAACATAACAATTGATCTAACGAGACATTACTCTAGGTCGTGACGTTTTAATAATGCTTATAGTGAAATTGCATTCATGTACTTCAGAGAGAACGAATGTGAGTTCGAAATATTCTGTCTGGTTAAAATCTTAGTAATGTAAATAGGGCGTTAGTATCTCAACCGCAGTATAGGTTTCGTAAAGAGAGAGAGAGAGAGAGAGAGAGAGAGAGAGAGAGAGAGAGAGAGAAAATAAGGCTAGCTTATAATAGATATTATGTCGACACCTACCTTTTGTAGTCCTTGCTTCTGCTTGCCTGGGTGCTCTGTTACATAATGATTAGATTTATTCAAATAATCAAACAATTTCACGTAATCTACGCTCTCTACGATACGATGTTCCATGAATGCAAGACCCATGATTTACAGTATAATATTTAAATTTTAGAATCCGAGAGACGATTAATTCGAGAGACGGTGCTATACGATTCGTGAATAATTAAGTTCGAGATCGAGCGTGATTTCTTCTAAGTCCGATACTTCAAGAATTTTCTAAGTTGATTAAAATGCCGTGTAACAAAATGCCAACTTAGGTTACAAGTATCGTATACTATTTTATAGCATCTGCTTGCCCTAAGTCCGCTATGTCACAACTATCCGTGACATAAGTAGTCCTGTACGGCACCGTAAGGTTAGCGTCCTCGCTACGCTATAACGATAAAGCACAGTGCAATAAAGAACAACTTAGGTCACGAATAGGCGTGACATAATGCGGACTTAAGACACGCAGTGCTATAAATAAAATTAAAAAAAAAACATTTTTGGAAAATGTATTGCATAGACTTATGTAATTGAGTTTCAGAACAGAGGTTCACTACTTATGCACTTGTTGGCTTTCATTCATAAAAATCATGAACTAAACAATGCAGATGATGTTGATAAACTTATAACTGCAGAAATACCTGATGAAATATAATATCCAATGTTACATAATATCGTTAAGCAATCAATAATACATGGCCCTTGTGGTGAAAATAACTTAAAGTCACCATGTATGGATAGCGAAACAAAAAAATGTACCAAAAAATTTCCGAAATAGTTTAATGAGCAAACTATTTTTAATAATACTGGATATTCCCTTTATCGACGAAGTAACAATAAAAAACAAATTCGTTTCAATAAAAACAGTATACCTGATAATCGATTTGTTCCATACAATCCGTATTTATTATTGAAATTTAATTGTCATAATAATGTTAAATCAAGGGGCGCAGTAGCGCCCCGGTGGCAAGTATAAGTTTTATACACTGTGCTGTCGGAAGCGCGCTACAACCTGTTATACTTTGAATTTGCTAAATAACCTATTTACGTTTCACGAAATCTGTATATATTTTATTCGATCGCCTGTTGATGTTTATGTATTAAGTTTGAAAAATAATTTTGCGAAAAAAAATAATTGTTTGCCTCTCCGATTCTCTTTTTTTTTAGTCAGTCATAGCTATAGATTTGGGGAATTCTACAGGAAAAATGCCATTTTCTGGTTGGAGAAACAGAAAAAGACAAATGTTGGGGCACGCGCCCACAACTTTTTTTGTCTTATTGAACATGTTTAGAACAATGCAAAACCACGTTCCAACATCGAAAAAGTGCATTGTGACACTGTTTTCTAGGCCCTTCAAATACGTCGAAAAATAGCCATTGTTCAACGGCATATACCTAAAGGATGAGGGCACAAACAGAAAATGTATTACGGTAGAATGAAAAAACGGGAAAAGAGCTACAATTAAAAAAAAGGGAGTTGAAAATGCTTGATTTGGTCAAAAGTTACGCATAATTAAAAATGCGGAAAAATCGTGAAAAAATTTACAAATTTCTTGACTTCGAAAAATCCTGCAATTTTCATGACCTACGGCGCCATCGACTCCCACTCGTGCTCAAACCATCACCCTCGCTAGAAAAAGCCAATTTTCCCTCCTAGTTGCACAATATACTATTTATAAATCCGAAGGATTGTTATTATTATTATTATTACATGTAAAAGGGGCTCAATTTTATGAAGAATTAAAAATATTGGAAAATGTTACATACGCAACATTTCATAAAGTAGTTGTAGCTAGAAAATTAATAACCACCGATGATGAATGGAACAAATGCTTAGAAGAAGCAATCAAGGTTGAATTTCCTAAAGCTCTGTGTTACCTGTTTGGTTATATATGTGTATTTCATCACCCAGTAAATGTTAAAGAATTATTTGAAAACAATATTTTTAGAGAAAATGTATTTTTTTCTATCTGATGGTGTCCCTCGGTGGTGATCAAGAATATTGATTTTTCTGTATCGGTCTTCCGAGGCAGGTTGTGTGGTGAGATAGAAGAGAAAAAATTTTAATATTTTCTCTTTTCTTCTCAACGTTTCAACGGACAATGTCGCCCTTATCAGGAGACTGATGTAAAAAATTTGTATTTATTAAAAACTTGGTGTAATGTACAGTGTCAAATAAAACTTACAATTATGGAGAAAATTGGTAAAAAATTTTGTGGAGAAGGCGCTTCCCAGCTGCGCGGTGGGGGGAACGTAGGTGAACAGTGAGTGGGTAAGGGTAAAAACTTTGAAAAATAAATATTTGAAAGGCAAAAATTCTGAATTGAATTGTTTCCGGCTCTACTGGTGAAAGAACAACCTTATCTCATCTTATCTTATATCAAAGGGCTTGTCGTTTCTAGCTCTGTCGTTAAAAGATGAACCTGACTTTCCTAAAAGATTAACGTTATAACATTAGGCCTTATATTATGGGCCTTAAAAATGTTGTATTACCAAGCGATGTTAGGAGCAAGGTATATATATATATATATATATATATATATATATATATATATATATATATATCTAGTATATAAATAAAACACTCGACAGCACATAAATTCTACGCAACAAAGTCCTACACGCTGCACAAAAATAACTTATTACACACATATTCTCTAGTAAAATAAATGTTTTTTTAACACATGCATGGAAAAGATCCGTTTTCACACGGAAAGAAATTTTGAACTGCCACTCCTCTGCGGTTGCAAATTCTTGATTCAGAGCAAGTTGCGAGCACAGAATAGGAACAGTTGCTTACACACACACATACACGCACACATATATATATATATATATATAAGCAACTGTTCCAATTCTGTGCTCGCCACTTTTTTCTGTATTATAATTGTTTTAATATTTTGTATTCGATCGAATCTGATTCCATCGTTACCACGCTGACATCATCCAGGCTTTGTCGAATGTTTTTGCACATGATTTTTAATAAAGTTATAACAAATATAATAAGCCACAATTCCAAAAACAGCCTTTATTGCGCCCCGGGTAATTTATTACCTGGCCAAGTAATCGCTATTTTTTCGGATTTTCTCACGTTCGATGATTTTTACCTTATTTTAAATTACTCGTATTCGCTCGTTTCGTCGTACCCTATTTTAAATCGTCTAAAATGAGAAAATCGACGAAAAACCAAAAATTCTCGTTTCGAACGCATTTTTGAAGAATTTTGCCCTATTTCAAATAGTTCGTTTTTTTTATAGGGACGGTCATTTTTGACAATTTTTTTTTTAAGATCTCGGGCTAAGCTGTTTAGTAATGCCGGAAAAAATAATGTTTGCTCGGCCAGGTAATAAATTACCCGGAACGCAATAAAGGCTATTTTTGCTTCCTCCTAGAGGAAGCTTTGTAATAGTAAAATTTTGAGTTTCTTCAAAATTTCTAGAAAATACTTTTTAGTGTATTAGAAGTTCAAATCAAGTGTTTTTGGAAAATGTCCGTTTGGATGGTGTGTGTGTGTGTGTGGATGTGTGTGTATGTATACCGTAATATTTCTGGAACAACTTTGTCAATATCAATAAAATTTGACATGCATATATATTTTTGTATTCTGAATTCGGGAAAACAGTTATTTTTTAATTTCTTAACTATATTTTTTTATGGCCATTTTTTGATTTTTAAAAAACACTATTTTGCGTTTTTTTCAATCATCCCATTGTTACAAACAATTCAGCTATAATGCATTTGAAAGAGAATAAAATTACCAACTTTTCCTCGTTTGGTGCTCGGATTGACCGCTTTGTTCTGCAGATAAAATGAAAAAGGGCGATTTTTTTTTAAATTCATATCTCTGAAACGAAACGTCATAACCTCGCGAAAAATTTCAGCAATTCGTGAACACTCCTGGAGAAGAGTACGCTGTGGCGTCCCCAGTTATGAGACATTTTCTGGAGTAGCCGCTTTGTTATGCACGCTTAACTCTTAGAAAACAAAAAGGAGATGCGCTTAAAGCCGCCAAGGATCTGGCACGTGAGTAGGCGCTCATAGAGAAGAAGCTACAACGATTCTACTGGCTTGAAAACGAGATAGCCCGTCTGGAGGGTCTTATTGGCACGGAGGTGCCACAAGGAGCGGTATGCTTATCATGCCAAGCACTAAAACACGGTTCCCATCTCATCAGTTGCGAGCCTTGTCCCTGCCTTGGGGAGATGGACTCGCCAAGATCACCGTCACCGACCACTCAGGTTACATCTAGGATAAGATTCTATGACTTCCACGGTCAAGCAGAATACTGAGGTTAAAAAAAAGTGTATTTATTGAGGAAAAAAATGTAATAGTAAAATAACGCGTGTGTAAGTGTGAAAAAAATGAAAATAGATCTGTGCGTGCATATATATCATTGATGTAAAAAGATTTAAATGGTTTTTCTAAAAAAATTATGTGATCACAATTAGCTCAAGCCGTTGTTTGAACGAATTAATAATACAAAATCAGAAGTGAACTTTTAATATGTTATATTTTTCCGTTCAATCAACAAAAGTCTGTTACAAATTTTCGAATTGTTAAATAATTGCCCATTGCATTAAACGGCATATATCTTATTGAAGAAGCAAAAGATAATAATGAAAATATATACATTGCTTCTTTTAAGCTGTTTATTTTTTTTGTTATAATGGTTATTGTACATAGTAGTGATAATAATAATAATAATAATAATAATACATGAATAAATACAATGATAAAGTTAAACGCTTTTGCTTTATTCTTTTATTTACTACAACCTATGATTTATGCATTTATAATAAAAAAAATACAATTATATTTAACTTACATGCTAGATAATTTAAAGAATCTCATTTTTATTTATCGAATTATTGTTCTCTCAGCCGAACCCTAACCATTTAACATATATGCGTTTACCACATTTCTTTAAAACTTTATCTACTAAATAAATTTCCGGATACATAGTTTTGTAAATTTCCGTTTCATAAAAGCCGCAAGAGACGGGTTTATCATGATAATCTTCGAGGTGGTAAGTTACTGGATCTGTTTTCACAACTCGCGTTATTGTGAAAATTTCCTTAGACCAATTTGGCATGTAACCTTTTTCAAAAACATTTTTTATCCTACTTATTCGTACTTTATTTCCTACTTTGAATTTTGGTTTTTTCACTGGCGACTTTTCATTTGGAAAACGTCTCTTGACTTCTTGCTCATTTGCCTGTGTAACATTTTCAGGCTCGATTCCTGTTGTCCGATGCTTTCTCGAATTATATACTTTGAGACAGTTAGGTAAAATACCATTTATAGCTTCCTTGTTTACTGAATTCTAACCACATTGCATTTTTTAACGTTCTATTAAATCGTTCGCATATGCTTGCATGAAGATTACTATGTGAAGAGTTTATATTGTATTGGAAGAATTTTTCTTAACTATTTTATATTTAGGTATGAGTCCTCCTCCGCTGCTGCTATTCTTTTTACGTGGAGTGCTGCGGAACATTGGTGTCAAGATATTCTTATATTTATTACTCCTCAAACTTTGTATGGATTCATTTTTGCTATGTTTTTTTCGATGATCATTTGTTGCTTCCATAATCTCGCAATAATTTTCACGATCTGATGCGCTCAGAAGAAGATCATCTGGATATTTTTTAAATAGCAATTCCATCAGTCCACTCGTTTTAGGATAACTTTCATTTCTGACTTTGACATATTTATCATCAAAATCAATTTCTGAATCACCAATTATATACACTCCATTAACTTTCCGCTTTTATCTAGCAATGATAAAATATCTTCAGCTGATTCATTTTTTCCACTCGCAGATCTAAATGTACAATTAGGCATTGTGTCAAAAGCATCATCATCATCATTATAATGCTGTTTTTATCCAAAATGTAATTAGATGGTTGCTGCAGTGGGCTTTCACTTTTCATCTCAACAAGTTTCTCAAGTGGTGAGATGACTCGTTTTAGAGTATCACCGATAACTTTTTTAAAATCATCTTTCTCCTGTTTTAATAAAGTGTACTTTTTTAATAGCCTCACGAACTCGCAAGAGCTGACTAAGAACATTCTTCTCTTTCTTGAAGTCTGACATGCTGACGTGGTGATGTCTACAACTGAACTGCAAGTTTGAGACTGGGAATTCCTTTTTTATTGCAAAACAGTCAAATCCTTTTCTGTATCTACCCTCATTCATCGATCTATCTTTGTCAATAACAATGAATCAATATCTATCATTCTTCCAACATTCTGAACAAAGATTCCAAAATTCATTAAAAGTTAAATCGGTGTTCACATGATCTTCATAGATATGTTTCAGATTTACATCATCTTATCGATAAATTACTAACAAATTGACATTATACCTAATGAGATGTTTTCCTATATGAGCATAAGATTGACATAGATAGAAACTATCTACATTTTTATGTCTCCCCATAAAGAAGAATCCTCTGACGTAATTCTGCTTCTCACATGTCACATCATCAAAAATCATAATGGAATTTGGAAGGGCTTCACCTGGAGATACTACAGATTCATGCTCACTGAACGGAAGATATGATACTCCTTCAATCGGATCCAAAACATTTTTGAGAAATTGATACTTTGGCTGATTCAAGGATTTAGAGTATACATACAAATTCTCAAACCTAAGACCATTGGGGTGTGTAATTAAAGCTAATACACTATTTGTTTTTCCACAGTTTGATGGACCACAGAATACTGCTCGTATACTATCTGGTAGTAGTTCCCCATGACGCTTCTTTCTCTTCTCTTTTCCAAAATCGAAATTTGTCACGGGGAGTTTGACGTTCTGCTCGGTAAAATCCATGTTAACTCAACAGACTCAGGTATAACATTGAGCTCTCGAAATATAAACGCTCGTTTTATACCATGAACGTAAGTTGTGAATCAACGCTCGAAAAGAGATGATCATACACAAATCTCAGAAAAAGCCGAAAGGCTATGGATTGCTTGACAAAGTTATCAATAACTTACCTGTTGGAATGCATCTTCCTGGATATCAATACTGCGGTCCCGGAACCAAATTGAAAAAGCGAATGAAAGAGGAGATCCTGGTATTAGCTTACTCTGATAAAAACGGAGATCGTAAAGCTGCTGACAAGAAGCTTGTTGAGAAAGCTATGCAACGTGTCAGAACCAAGGATGCTAGTCTTGGTGAAAAAGCTTTTGCTTTTGCTGTTAGCAATGCTATGAAATTAAAATGAAAAACTGGAATGGGACCGAAATTTAATAAGTTAGTGACTGTTGCTAAAAAATCAATGACAGCAAGTAAACATTCTCGCAAGGTTATTCAATCAGCCTTGAAGGGTGCACGTCAAGCTGTTAAAAGTGTAGGTGGAAAGAAAAAAGTTGTCATTCCACATGTCCTGCCGCTTCCATAAGAAATTGGTGGAGTTCTTCCTTTTCTCATTCCATTGTTCGCAGGACTAAGTGCCACCGGTGCTCTAGCAGGAGGTGTTGCTGGAATAGCTAAAGCAGTTAATGATGCTTAAGCTGCGCAGAAAAATCATGAAGAAAGTAAAAGGCATAATAAGACTATGGAAGCTATTGCTTTAGGCAAAGGTCTCTACCTTAAGCCCTATAAAAGTGGAATGGGATTATTTATGAAACCTCATATAGTTCGTGGTCATCAATTCAGTAGAAAAAAAAACTTCGATTTAACTTTGCTAAATCGTACACTAACTGACTACGATCTAAAAAAATATGCTCATATGATGAAAATCTCAGATTTACGTGGTATTCCTATGAGAAATAATCTACCTCCCGATGGCCCATTGCATAATGAATCAGCAGTGGTAAACTTGGATGACTTTCAAAATAGAGACACTCACTGGGTTTGCTATCGCAAACGTGGTCCTGAAGTGATGTATTTTGATAGTTTTGGCGATCTCAAACCTTCCAAAGATCTTATGTTATATTTTTACGTGAAGGAAGTGAAATACAACTATAAAAGATATCAAAATTTTGACTCATTTATATGTGGCCATCTTGGTCTTTATTTCTTAGCTGGGAGACTATAAAAGAGGTGCTCACAGACAAATGGAATCATTATCTTCCGATCAATCATAGAAGATACCTTCACTCTGAATCTCTCAGAAAATTCATCTGTCCTAGAAGCGCAATATTTTCCTTCGATTGAACTACTACAGGATACAAATTTTGTTTTGGGTTTAATTGAACTTTTATCATTTAACTCTATTCCCTATGTTGACTACCCAAATAATAAACTGCATTTAAACGGAGATACTGTTATTAGTATTCCTACTGGCAGTTATGAGATTGATGATATTAATCAATTTTTACAAGTAACATGGAAATCCAAAGGAATTGAATTCTCTTTGAAAGCTAACAACAATACTCTTAGAAGTGAAATTGTCTGCAATCATCCGATAGATCTCACACCTCACGATTCCATAGGCCGTCTCTTTGGCTTTGCTCCCCGCATTCTCAAAAAGAACATTCAACACAGCTCTGATTTACCAGTGAAAATATTGAGAATCAATGCACTCAGAGTTGAGTGCAATATAACTGGATGTGCTTATGTCAATAATAAACAAGTTCATACAATCCATGAGTTCTTTCCTAGAGTACCACCAAGATATAAAATCATAGAAGTACCGTCACACGTCACATATCTACCGCTCAGTGTCAAGTGCATAGATCATCTACAAATTTAAATCGTCGATCAGAATGGAAATTTGGTGAATTTTCGAGGAGAGGAAATCACTATTAGACTCCACATCAAATCTGTATAATGAGTATCGTTTACAATTCTGGATCATATATAAGTCAGCCATCATGTCAACCAGTCATCAGTCGACCGAAGAAACTCAAACCGTTAACACGCAAGAGCATTCAGTTTCTGAAAAGTCTAGGACTAAAAGTTTGTGGAAAAAATTCACGTGTGTAATTCTTTGCTGCTTCCAGAAAATTGGACGAAATTCTAAGCATTCAATCAGGTGTCGTATTCGATGAGTTTATTGCGCATTATAAAGTACAGGCACATCAACCATACTCATCATTAAGCTTTGACAACAGCGATAAAATTCGTATTTCTATCCAACATCAAGATCTATGTCTCTTACCATCGCGCAGCTCTATCCACATATGTTGTAACGCCCCGTACAAGCTCCGCAAAAAACTATATAAAAAAAAAAATTGAAATTTATAGAACACATTTTTAACTAGGATAAGCCCGCGCTACAGCTGACTCCACAACTCCAGCAGCGCCACGAGCCAGCAAGCGGCGATAGCAGCAGTAAGAGAAGGAGAAGCGGTGGTGGCTGCGTAGCGCGCGCACATATTAAATTATTTGTATGAATGGGTTTTGTATATAGGTGTGAATGTCTGTATGAAAGTGTGAATGTGATAGTATTTTCGGCGGCACGATCCCCGCTCGCTCCGAGGCCTATAAAAGGACCCGCACGGCCAGTATGAGCTCACTAGCTCCAGGGCAACTTAGGCGCCTAGTCTCTTCTCAATAGCAACTCACGCCTTGAGAAGATAAATAACTTAGAAATTTTCGAATATTATAATATTATCTACACTTATAAAATTTCAAGTTAGGCACGATATCCTACACTTTTCATAAATTCAAAGACTGGTCAAATATTTTCAGAAAAATTTCAGAATAGAGCAGATATCGAAAATTTAAGCTTATCTACCTAAAAACCTATTTGTAAAAATCAAAGCGGATTTACCCATTTAATTTTTGTGATATATAGACTATATGCAAGATTTACGCAATATTCTATTATATATATATTTGAATATATTTATTTTTGTTACAAAAAACAAAAAATCTCTTTATTGCAATAAACCTCCACTACCTGGTATCCCGGACCTAAACATCATAGTTGAGAATTATTATAAAAAATTAAAATTAAAATAAAACTAAATTTGTCAACAATGCCATTTGTCATCTGTTTGATGAAATTCATTATGATATTAATGCTGTGGAGATAGATAAGAGCAAAAATGTTGGTCTAAACAGTGTTATGAAAGGATTGACTTCATTTAATTTGATATTAAATCGGTCGTAGATAACAAGGGAAATTCTGAGGTTGCCATTCCACTATGATCTTGGGTTTTGCAGAAGACTATAAAAAGATTATGCTTAATATAAAGCATGAGCTCATTCTCACAAGATCGAGAAGCGACTTGAACGTAATAATCCAGGAAGGTACTGTAGCATCTGGTGTAACTACCTATGAAGATTACGAAGTAAAAGTAACAAAGATAGAGTGGTTGATGACATATGTTGTTGCATCTAATAAACAAAAAATCCCGCTATCGAATTACATTGGTAGAGATAATCCTATCTCCATGTGTTTCCGTTCTTGGGAGTTATTTGAATATCCTCTTCTCCCAAGCACTAATAAATACGTCTGAACGGTGTAAACATCAAATCAATTGGAAAAACCTCGTTTTGTAATTCTTGGACTACAAACAAAGAGAAAATTATCGAGAATTGCAAACGCCAGATATGTACGCTAATTTTCAAAAATCCTACTATTGAAAAGATCCGTAACCGCTGCTGACTTCGTCTTCGTTTCTCAACATGGCACCACTTGTAGTTATTGACTGTTCACGACAAAACGAATCTCTTAAGAGCGCTCCTGTCGATGTACGTCTGGAATTTGAGGCTAAAAAAGATTTTCCTGCTAACACTTCAGCATACTGCCTGATATTACACAATCGTGTCGTTCAGTACAATCCTATCAGTGGAGGTGTCAAGAAGCTCGTCTAGACTGCACCGAAAAATGGAGTATGCAGTAGATAGTATTTTTTATCATCATGTACAGAATAATAATAGATAAATAAATTTCATTTAATAGTGCGACGTTGTACGTCGCAGCCGAGCAAATGGCGTGTTATTGTTTGCGCGGCAACCTCACTCGATGAGAGGAAGAAAAGGCGATCGGTTCCAACGAGGCCCGCGTTTTCTCGGACGCGAGCTACGTCCCGGGAATTCGTGGAATTCGGTGGCCGACGTACCCAAGGGGGGAGCTCGCCGGTTCGAGCTGGCGCGAGACGAACAGCCAATCAGCGCGTCTCGCGCCTCGCGCGGCCAATCGGGCTACGTTATCAGCCGGGCCCGACGGCCGACGGCGAGACGCCGAGCGCGCGCGCGGCTCGGCAGTTCCTTTCCGAGCCCTGTCGATGACACTTCGACGTGACGAGAGCGCGCGAAAGTGACTTGTGAAAAGAGTGAGAGTGAGAGAGAGAGAGAGAGAAAGCCGCGGGTGTGTGCAAGAAAGAGTGAGCGAAACGAGAGAGCGGTGTGCGGTGCGGGCGCACACCTCGACGTCATCCACGCGAGGCATCGGGCCAGCGTGCGCGAGAGCGAGAAAGAGAGAGAAGCGCAGCGCAAAAGAAACGCGGGAGAGTGTGTGAGTGAGAGAAAGAGAGAGAGAGAGAGAGAGAGAGAGAGAGAGGCATCGGAGCGTCCGAGAAATCCTTGCTGCTCGGTAGCAGCAGATCGGGCTTGCTGCCAACGCGAGGCAAAGCCTGTGCGCGAGAGCTCCGAGAAGAGTGAGAGAGAGAGAAGTAGAGAGGGGGGAAAGCAGATCGCTACGCCGGCGTCGGTTTAGGCATCGCCGTGCCCGCTGGCGCGAGCTGTTGGTGAGCGCGTAGATACGTGTGTGCGTGCACGAGAGTAGAGAGGGGGGACCGCGTTGGTTAGGCCGACGACGCACAGTGGGCCAGAAAATCAAAAAACTGATCACGGGCTGTCTTCACTCGAAGAAATGCTTGAAAAAAAAATTCAAGGGTAGGAAAATCTTTGTCAGAATGCCTAGTTTCCGAATCCGTTTCCCCCGAAACCCGCGGACGTCTATATTTTTTGTCCCACTTCAAAACCTGACCTCATTTTTAGAATGTCCTTTTTCGATTTTACCGATAATAAGTTAGATCTTTGTATTTTACATTTTTAACCATAATAAATGAGATGTGGGTACAGTATTTACTAGCGTGCACTTATATACAATATATAACAAAAATATATATATGTATATATAGGTCGTTCATGGTCAAATCAAAGATCAAAAATTTGTTGCTTCTTCAACCTACGGTAAATATGTCCCAGAAATAGTTTCCAGTGCACCTGAATTTTTTCAGATTTTTAAATTACTTTTTACCAAAATGGTAGGGAGCCAAAGATGTCAATTTTGGCAATAATTGGGTTTTCAGCACTAATTAATTAATTCATAGCTCTTCAGGGAAGCATTT